>QLPG01011661.1:0-15565 GCA_003314385.1 Gomphus sp. MG54 | reverse complement strand
GACTGGAAAGACCATAAAGACCCTGAGAGATGACAAAGGAGGGGAATACTCTTCAAAGGATTTTGGATCATTAACTGCCTCTTCTGGGATATTCAGACAGAAGACTGCACCAGGCACACCTCAGCAGAATGGAGTTGCAGAGCGCTTTAACTGGACATTGGAGGAAGGGATAATTTCCATGCTCCATGATGCAAACCTCCCTCTTACATGCTGGGGTGAAGCTGCTATGGCATTTGTTGAAGTCCACAATTCCTCACCCACTTCAGCACTGCTCCATCACACTCCTTTTGAATCCTGGCATGGTCATAAACCCTCTGTCACCCACTTCAGGGCCTTTGGCTCCACAGCATATGTGCATGTCCCTAAAGCCAAGCGATGACACCTTGAGTCACACACAACCAAATGTGTCATGATTGGCTATGCAGCTGGCACTAAGGCATGGAGACTATGGGATCCAGCAGCAAGACCAAAGATGTCATATTTGATGAATCTCCTCATTCTTTACTCAATTCTGGCACTGCTGCAAAGCAGAAACAACCACAGAGGCTGATTGACATCTCTGATGACCCTCCTGCTCACCACCAAGTGCTTGTGCCTCCCTATATTCCTGCCATTGCACATGATGATGATGCTCCTCCACCTGATCCACCACCAAGTCCTGCCCCTCCACCATCCCCTCCACCACCTGCTCTAAGATGGTCAGAGCATATTTGTATCCCACCTCAACTTTGGTGGCTACTCCCAAATGCTGCCCAGTATCATAATCCTCCTCCTGTTCCTTGTCAGAGGGATCTAAATCAGGGGGTGGTTGCTGAGAATGAACAGGTGGTTGCTGAGAATGAGGGGGTGGAACAGGCTGACTCTGCCATGACATTTCCTCAGCACCCACTTTATGAACTTGTCTGCCTCAGTGATGCTCCAAATCTCTCAGAACAACTCACCTATAAAGAAGCCATGTCTTGAATTGATGTACCATGGTGGAAGGAAGCTTGTGGAGATGAATATCAGTCGCTGATGGACAACAATGTGTGGACTGTGTGTTAGGATTTGATAACACCAAGATATCGGTTAAGTCCTGCAAACCATTTTGGAGTGGCTAGGCTTCAATATGCTCATGCATTGTGCCCTGCTGTTCCATGCGCGCCACTAATTTAGACAGTAAGAAGTCTCGTGAGGGTGCCGAGGGCGTTGGCTTGAACGAAGGACTTTAGATGAGGAAGACAGGCAATGGGGTGCAAACTGATTTGATATTCTGAGTGAGGAACTATCTACATACATCCCACTACTTATATAGGTTAAGAAGCAGGGTGGCGTAAGGAATGGAAAACAATAAGATATGAAAAACCACATGGAGGCACTGTCTACAGTGATTAGAAATAGAATAAGGAATGTAAGCAGGATTAGAATAATGGAGTATGGCTGAGAATAAGATAATGAAGTGGTGGGTGAGAATAGAACAATAGAGGATGACCGAAGATAAAACAATGGGCAGTGGCCAGGACAATGAGTGGCCATCATGTTGTTCAGGGGAATGGGTGAAGGGATGGAAGGATAGTGAAGGACAAGACAGATAGGATAGAAGAAGAAGCCTAGACAGTGTACCGGATGTACTGAGACGAGCCCATGTGATAGTGAGAATAATATGGGTAGAGGACAGATGGTTGGTCGGGATTACCGAGTGTACCAGAGCTTGGTATCAAGGTCTTGACACTGTGATGGATCTCCCTCCTGGCAAGAAGGCCATTGGCTCCAAATGGGTATTCAAGCTGAAAAAGCTCCCTGATGGTGCCATTGACTGCTTTAAGTCAAGAGGGGTGGCCAAGGGTTATTCTCAAAAGGCAGGCATTGACTTCACAGAAACGTTTGCCCCTGTTGTGAGATTCAACACCCTGAGAGTGCTCCTGGCCATCACTGCATTAAAAGATCTGGAATTAGACCAAGTTGACTTCAAATCTGCCTACCTTAATGGTGATATTGAAGAAGAGGTCTACATGGAGCTTCCAGATGGATACAGGCAGGGAGACAAGGTTGGGAAAATACACAAAGCTATCTATAGGACCAGGCAAGGAGGACGCAGATGGCATGCCAAGTTGGACCAGGCATTTCACCAGATGGAATTCAGCAGATCCAAGGTCGATTCCTGTCTCTACATGTACCAGCAAGGCACTATCAAAGTCTACATCCCAGTCTATGTTGATGACCAGCTCATGGCCTGTAACAGTTGAAAACATCTTGACAAAATCAAGGCTGAGCTTGCAAAACACTTTAAGATGAAAGACCTGAGACCTGCAAGGTACATTGTTGGACTTGAAATCCACAGAGACAGAGCCAAACAGACACTTCACATCAACCAGCACAAGTATATCTTGGATGTTCTTAAGCGATTCAATATGGAGAATTGCAAACCAGTTTCTACACCTCTTGATCCAGGCTGTCATCTCTCCAAAGACCTCTGCCCACAGTCTGAAGATGAGAGAGTGGCAATGAAGGACATCCCATATCTTGCTGCAGTTGGATGCCTGAGTTACCTTGCTGTTGGGACCAGACCAGATCTTGCACATGCTGTGGGTGAACTTGGCCAGTTTAACTCAAATCCTGGTCTAGGCCATTGGAAGGCTGTCCAACATGTGCTCAAATACCTCAAAGGCACTGCAGATCTTGAATTGACATATGGTCCTCCTAGCCCTAGTCCCCAGCCAATGCTCCAGGCCTACTGTAATGCAAATTATGCTGGGGATGAGGACAGAAGGCAGTCAACAACCGGTTATGCCTTCTTCATTGGAGGAGCTGCAGTGAGCTGGAGCAGCAAGCAACAACCAACTGTGGCTACATCCTCCTCTGATGCTGAGTACATGGCAGCCAATTTTGCAGGATGGGAGGCCATGTGGTTGAAACAGCTGCTCACTGAGTTTGGCTATCATATCCCACAACTCACCATTTACTGTGATAGCCAGCCTGCAATTGCTGTGTCCAAGAATCCTGAACATTACTCTCGAATGAAGCACATTGATGTGATGTACCATTGGCTCAGGGAGAAAGTTGAGAAGAAATTGCTCAAGCTCCAATTTGTGCCTACAGATGAGATGGTTGCAGATGTGCCTCCAAAGGGACTTGTTAAGATGAAACATGAGAAGTGTAGGACAGGCTTGGGAGTTTGCAAAAATGAAGGGAGACTTCATTGAGGGGGTGTGTTGAGATGTACTGAAGTCTCCTTTTATGTTTCCATTTATGCATGACTGGTATTTGGCCAGATATGACTTGTTTTATGTATTACACCTTCAATGTTTTGAGCTGAGTTTGAATTTAGCTAACATAATAACACAGTTTTCACTTTTGCTGTCCAACAATGGAGTGTTGTCAAGCTTCAGGTACTGACAGACTTCGGTACTGCCAAGGGGTGTTGTCGAAAGGCAAGGTGGACTATGGCCAAGTCCTGCAGGCCAAGAGTAGTGGTGTTGGCTTCAACATACTCATGCATTGCTCCCTACTTGCCATGCATGCCACTGGTTTTGCAACAGACAGATACTCAGGAGGATGCTGATGATGCCAGCCTGAGTCGAGGACTTTACAGAGGAGAAGAAGGTAGAAGGGCCTAAGCCTAGTCGATACCCAGAATGAGGAAATATGTACATGCATGTCCTACTTATATAGGTTAAGAAGCGACATGTGGAATAAAGAATGTGACACAACAAGGTATGCAGAGCATGTGGTTATTGTCCACAACGGATAAAATTAGAATGAAGGGATGCAAAACGGGGATAAAACAATAAGGGATAAGATAATAGAGACGTAGCCAAGGATAGGACAATAGGGAGTGGCCAAGTATAAAACAATGGAGTCGTGACCGGGGATAATACAAGGACAGGAGGTCCCAAGGGGAGATGGACTGAAGGGTGAAGACAGGGAGTGTGGATGGTGGATGTGCTGAGCTAAGACCGGCATACCAAGTGTTATGCATGCGGCATGGGCACTTGGTCATGGATATAGGATGGTTGCTTTGTCGGCAATGCCAAATAGATGGGTCTCGGTATGTGTACTTGACAAGTGTGATGTAAATGAGTGGAGTGAATTGACAGGAGCATGTGACACCAAGACAAGTACATGAGGTGCATACTGTATAGTCCATGGGCTGAGGGCATATAATTGAATAGCAAGTGAGAGTGGAGTTGGGCTGACTGTGTCAAGTACACAAACCGAGACCTGTTAATTTGGCAGTGCCGACCAAGCAGTCATCCTATGTCAACATCCAAATGTCAATGCCACATGTATATCACTTGGTACGCTGGTCTTGGCTCGGCACATCCACCATCCACACTCCCTGTCCTCACCCCTCACATACTCTACACCACTCACCATTCATTAATCCCACCACACCTACTGCTCACCCTTCGATCCACCTCACCTTGGGACTTCCTGTCCTTGTATTATCCCTGGCCATGGCTACATTGTTTTATAGTCAGTCACTCCCTATTGTCCAATCCTTGGCCACATTTCTATTATTCTATCCTTTATTGTTCTATCCCCGTTTTATATTCCTTCATTCTAATTTTACTCATTGTGGACAATAACCACATGCTCTGCATGCCTTGTTGTCTCACATTCCTGATTCCACATGTTGCCTCTTGAACCTATATAAGTAGGACATGCATGTACATATTTCCTCATTCTGGGTATCGACTAGGCTTAGGCCCTTCTACTTTCTTCCCCTCTGTTATGTCCTCAACTTGGGCCGGCATCAGCAGTATCCTCCGGAGTATCCATCTGTTGCAAATCAGTGGCACGCATGGCAAGTAGGGTGCAAATCCTTGTTTTACATTCCTTCATTCTAATTTTACTTGTCGTGGACAATAACCACATGCTCTGCATACCTTGTTGTCTCACATTCCTTATTCCACATGTCACCTCTTGAACCTATATAAGTAGGACATGCATGTACATATTTCCTCATTCTGGGTATCGACTGGGCTTAGGCCCTTCTACCTTCTTCCCCTCTGTTAAGTCCTCAACTTGGGCTGGCATCAGCAGCATCCTCCCAAGTATCCATCTGTTGCAAATCAGTGGCATGCACAGCAAGTAGGGCGCAATGCACAAGTACATTGAAGCCAACACCACTACTCTTCACCTGCAGGACTTGGCCATTGTCTGCCTGACCCTTCAGCAGTCCCAAAGTCTGTCAGTTGTTATAGCCCATGCTGCCAATAAACCCACATTAAACCCCACAACCACCCACACCATTTCCGGGACCTTTCCGATTGCTCAAAGACTGAATAACCAATTTCCAGATTCCCGATGCACCATTCTGAGGTTCCGTGATTCCAAACCTCTGAAGATTCTAAAGTCAAAGGTTCCACTCCTTTGATAGATGACACACAGGATCATCGCATACCTCACTCCTTTGTTCTTCGTTTTATATTTCCCCTTGTACTCTCTTCCCCCCCTTGTCTTTACTTGGTAAAAAATAGTATAAGACTAGATACATGTATATAAGTAAGTCACCAGTGGCCTGGACTATTCGCCAGTACAAATATCGACTTAATTCTGCATCGTAGTTTCCGATTAAGTTCCAGTAAACTTTCCGACTCTCTGAAATTAGGGACAGACAATCGAGGAGGGCGCAACACATAAGTTGAAGCCAAGTCCCTGTGACTTCGAACCACTCATACCACCCTATACCGTGAACAGTCTTAAGTCCCCCGGCGCTTCCCAACTTTCCATCCCCATTCTGATTCTGACCCCAAGTCTGCGACCCTTAGTCCCTCTGTCCCCGGAGTACAAACCCCCCCTTTGGAAACCATCGGAACCCTCCGGAAACCCTTCCGGAAGCCTCTAGCTAAGCGCCGACATGTGGATTTAACATCAGTTTTCAAAGCCTGACATACTGGGCTAAAATTAATAGTTGGGTATGCTGGTGTATGGTTCCTAACATGTTGACAGGTTATGAAAAAAAAATGGTAGGAGCATGGCATAGGGGTGCTATATGATGGTTGGGGTTTGGCATGTACATCAAGACATTTGCAGAGGGTGTGAGCAATGGTGGTTTTTCCTATACCAAGCAAGCTGCTGAGCCATTAGACATTTGGAGTTGAAGGATTATGGACCCAGGCCTCTAGATCTGTCATGCACATGCAGCAGGTAATGTTATATGTATACTTGTATGTATGACAGGTGCATATTGTACATCTGTACCCATGGTACATGTGTGCATATATGGATGGCACATGTATGGCACATTATGGGTTGGTGCAATTGAAGCATAATACATGTGGTGAAGAGGCTACATGCAGATGGTGAGCACAAATCTGAACTCAACGTTGAATTTGAAGTAGGGGTATATAGCTATCAAAACCATCTAAAAGCCATCTCTCAGCGCCCAACTTGAGGGGAAATAGCTCAGAATATGTATATATGTGACTCATGACTCAGCTTGACTTGGAAAATAATGCAGAAAAAAGGAGGGAGATGATGTGATTTTCTGTTTACTAATTATGGGCTCATTAGGGATCTTGTAAGCATCATAAATTCAGATAAAAATGTATTTTTTCTCGATATTTCTAATAGTCTATTACAGGAACCTGGACCATAAATAAAGTGGTGATTATCTCTAAATTAAGTAGTTGCTGAAGGTGCCCAGAGTCACTTTGACAGTAATGTCACATCTGGTTCGACAGTTAAATTAATTCTACCCTTCACCTTCCCATATGAATAAATGGACCCCATCTTATAAAAGGAACCTTTTTTTGGGAACACAACTTGGCAACAGCAAGATGTAATGCTCGGGCCGCGCGACTAGTGTCAGACCAGAAAGTATTTTCCGTGTCTGTGCTAGTGTTTTGAAAGAGGTATTCGTAGAATGCATCAGCAACTGTCAGGCCATCCACATCTAATATATTCCTGTAAAAGCCGCAGGTGATCAGCCAGAGTCTCTGAAGCCAGCCTTATCCACTTACCACATGGTGGCCACGACTCCTGGAAAACCAGCAAATAATAGCGTTGAACCAAGATATATCACCTCGTCCGGAAGGGTCTTATCACCCGTAGCAGTCTGACACGTGGCGAGGAATGCCAACATTGGATCGGACTGGACTGCTGCATGATTTGATGGACCATCAGACGATGGCTGCCTTTAGGAAGCAAAGCGCTTTCGAGCGGGTTATGTACATCCTGCGTCCCATGGCATGCGAAGTGGGCCATGCTTGGGGTTGAAAGATCAGAAGTGACCTCTTCCAAAGATCCAGACACTAGTTTAACAAACTCCATTCCCGGCACTTGCACGTTCATGAGCTCCGTATGTGCCTCAGTTTGCTACAGCTCCTCAGTGGTATATCGAAGTTCCGGTTGGATCACTACGACCATCTTTCTCGGAGTGGGAGGAAGCGGTGTATCCCGGAGAAGAGTACTTATAGTTGGTGTATAGGATGAAACCACATAATCAGAAAGACACTCGGGATTTTTGACATCGTACATCCCCGCTGCATGTAATGGAAGGAAAGTGAATGGGCCTGTAGGACACCACTGCAAGTGGGATGGTAGCTCAGATTTCTAGAAACAGCAGCGAGTTTCAGTTGGTAGTTGTATCATTGTAAAAACAATGTAACCTTCAAACCCAGCTGGCGAATGACAGGTTCAACCACCGACTTCTATAGGATATCCAAAAAATATTGAAATTTGAGATCAGTCTACGAAGCTCGCATGATTCCTCCCCTCTCCAATGCCTGCTTCAACGGCTCCGGGGTTTCAAACATCGCTGGCATCTCCTGAACGATGGTGTGCATATGTGCTCGATCCGAGTCGGGAAGAGACCCATCCCTGCTTTCTGGTGATGTGGTACTTTGTATCAGTTCAACGAGCCGAGTGACAATATCCAAAGTCAAATCAGTAAAGGGGACGTGCTGGACACCAGTAGAATTTAATATTAATGCATCGCAACCAGTGCTACTCGCATTGAAGATCACCACGGGTGTTCTATCACAGCACCTAGTAACGTAGTTATTCTGAGGGGTTGCAAGAAACCCTGAAAGCCTTCTAGTCGCCGGTTTTTCTGAAGCATCTCTAGCCAGTCATCATTGAGACGATGATAGTGAGCTGCCTGTTGTTCCATGGAAACTACTGCATGAGTATCAAGACTCTTTGAGGTATTCCAAAACGAATCACGTGCAAGGGCTAGACATATGCGCCTCAATTTTGCTTCAAGGTGCCACATCCCACAGGTCACTCATCGGTGTACGAAGTTGTAATTCCTGTGACCAGAATACTGCACACCCTTGTTCGAGCAGCTCAACCACATGGCTAAACTGGCCTGCTCTAATAGCACAAGATGCTGCATCATGAGCCAAACCATCAGTAGGGGTGAGTACTTCCTGCTGAAGTGACGGCAAATCGAGCCCAAGCATGGCGAGGCGAGGGAGAAGTTGGATTGCAGCACGATAAGCATCCAATGCTGAGTCGTGAATAGAGTCTGCTTCCCGTGCCCAACGCCTGGCTGCACAGAAACGTTGAAAAGCAGGTGCAGTATCGCAAGCTACTGCGTTTTGGTAAGAATCCATGGCTTTATGAAGATATTGTGACTCCTGGGTACTGGAGTAGGCAGAAAAATATATAATCCTATGGTTTTGGTAATATAAGCAAGATGTCAGATGGTTGGTAACAAGTGCATTGATACATTGAGAAGATGCATCCATGGCATCTTCAAAATCCTCGTGTCGACCTGACTGGTTATATTTTGTTAGGAGGGTTACAGCAAGGCCGGTTAGCGAGCTCGGTAGGTCAGGATCAGATTCCAGCCACAGCTTGAGTGCCTGATGGTACAGAGAAATGGCTTTTTGAAGATCATTGTGATCATTTGATCTCCCAAATCCTGCTTATAAGGAATCAGCAATGTTAGAACCAGGCATTATTGAGTCATTTACATATATCTTCTACACCAAAACTGCAATATCTCCTCCAACCATTCCCAGAGCAGGATGCAACTTTACACCGATGTTCTATTCAATATGAAGAACACTCACGAATATTCTCATGAATTTAGGAACGGGTTTTTCACCACACTCTCTACCTGGCCCCATACCTACCCCAAGGGCTGGCTCACATCATTTGGACACGTTGGGAAGGGGATACATTGGCATGTGGATTTCTATTCAGTATATTCTCTATTCTATTCAACTTCCATCCATTCCCCTGTGAAGTTTTCCTACATATCAATTCCACCGCATATATGCGGGTGTACCACGTGCACGGCCGCATTAGGCCGGCTTCTAAACTTCACTCCGTGAAGTTTTTGTCTTACCAACCATGTTCTGTTTCATATAAGTACAGAGCAGTTTGTAGTAGTATATAACAAGGAATTATAGTTATATCGTTGCCCCCCACTACACTAGCCTTTAGGCTACACTCGAATATCTTTGCCTTGCGCTGAACCGGAAGGTTAAGCACCTAGCGCACTTGCCTACCTTGGATGAAAACACCGGTTACTCGTCGTACAGCGAGGCCGGGTCACAGTTGGGTTTCCAACACCATATTATAATATTATAAATCATCATATATTATATCTAACTTGTGGGAGGCCCACAAATCGTTAAACCGACGCTTTGGCACCCAGGCCGGTTTGCCGGTACGGCGCCTAAGCAGAGAGTAAACCTGGGACTCAGCTCCCAGTAGAATTGCTGTAGAGCAATAATTCCTCCAGTGATAAATACAGAGTAAATCACAGTAAATCACTAGCAATATTCCCCCATTTATTCCACCGACTCTCCAATATAAAAGCGTGGGAAAACCCCAGGAAACCCTATCTGCCAGACCCAACTACAGATTAAGAGTCTCAAAGGCTTTTACAGATTGCTTCTACAGGCAAGACTATTGACGATCATCGGTCATTGAGAATGGGCTGCAGGTAACAACTCAAGCGCCTGTTGGTACAGTGAAATGGCCGCTTCTAGGTCCTCGTGTGAACATGTCTGTATATTATACTTTAACAAAGTGTCATGACCACACATCCTGCTTTGACTTACTCGGCAGTACCGACCGACCGACCCTTACTCACATCATCCCATGGTGTATGGCTTCGGTTTGGTACACCCGGTTCATCACCTGGTTCATTATATTTTTCCCCAACCCCTATTCTCCAACATCCCTACACTCTTGTTCCTTCCCCCTCACTCGCTTACCCATGGGACGTTTACTATTCTCCGCCACTCAGTTGCAGCCCTATTGTTTTATTCTCAGCCATTCCTTATTGTTCTATTTCTTTCCCATAATCCCACTGCTTATATTTCATTGTCTTACTCTCACATTATTCTATTCTAATCGCTGTGGACCATACCTCTGCATGGTCTTCCTACCTTATTCTTTTTTCCATGTCTTATGCCACCCTTGTTCCACATTCCACCTCTCAGCCTATATAAGTAGTAGATGCATGTACATATTTCCTCAGTCTGAGTATCAACTAGGTTTACGCCTCTCGACTCTCCTTCTTCTGTTCAGAAGTCCTTACTTGGGCTGACACCCTCGGCACCTGCCTGAGTATCTTTTCGTTACAAGTTAGTGGCACGCACAGGAGGCAGGGCACAAAGCACAAGTATGTTGAAGCCAAGCCACCCCAACTGGCCTGCAGGACTTGGCCGGTTCTGACAGTTGTTAGATACATGGATAAGCAAATCATATTCATTCACATTATCATTTCTACTTTTGCTACCACCAGATCCAAAACACAAAAACATTCTCTATCCAACGAGTCAAGCTGAGATAACCGAGATGCATATTCATTACATGCACACAAGTCAAGTACAAGTTTAAATCGAGTCAAGTCGAGGTGCAAACATGTGCACACACAACATGCGCACACACAACATCTCATCACAACAAGTCGAGGGATCGCTATCACAGCCATCTAACCCCAACATCGAGTCGAGACCAGCTACATAATGAATCCAGGCCTTGCAGACAGACTAGACACAGGACTTTATTTTTTCCTTTTACTTTTTTCCACTTTCATTTTCCCACACACCCCAAAAAACTCCAACACCGTTCCCCAATGTAACCATTGTTCATCTTCCAAACATCATAAATGATTTTCCGTTGTTCACAGATATCGGACCCCTATGTATATTCACATAAATAGATAGTATCATGTACGAAATCAAAACACATTTTTTCGAGTCTACAACCGTGTCATTCAACTTAAGTTCACTCTTTCACTTCCTTGCACCTAATCTTCAAAGTGCAACGGGTTTCATATTATAAAATTAAACTTCATTATTTATAACAACAGTACCATCTGCAGTACCGAGACCTGACACAAAGAGGAAGCAAGGTTGTTGAGGGACAAATATTGATCAGCATGGAGGGGAGGTCGGAGCTTAAGTGCCAGCTGGTGTAGAGAAATGGCCTCCACAAGGTCTTGGAGCCGACCAAAATCATTGAATCTTGTTTGCAAGGTGACTGCAAGGTTGTCTATGGAGACAGATCACAAAGGATGTGGTTCGGGTTGCAGTTCAATTGCCTCTCAGTATAATAATATGAGCTCCTCCAGGTTCTGGGATTGTCCTGACAGTTTAAATTGGTTCTCTAGAGTATTTGTGAGGTTGTGGAGGTACATGGATCGATGAGGATCGGATGCAAGTACCAATCCAAGTACCTGCTGGCACAACAAAATGGCATCCCCGAGGTCTTCAGGCCTACCTGAGTATTTGAATCGTGCATAGGGAGCCATAGTGAGATTGTTGAGAAGCATAGGTCATTCAGAATTTGATTCATTTACAACCTCCAGAGCTTGTCGGTGCAAATTAATCGCCTCCTCCAAGTCCTCGCGTTGACCATACTGCTCAAATGGAGTCAACAAGGTGCTGGCAAGGTTGTTGAGGGACATATGTTGAAGATAATGGAATGTGGGTTGCAGTTTGAGTGCCTCCCAGAAAAATAAAGTGGCCTCATTCAAGTCCTCGTGTTGACTTGACTGGGTAAAGCAAGTCCTCACAGCATAGGCCAGGCTGTCCATGGAAGAGGCACACTCAACATGAGATGGAGGTCGCAGCCTAACAGATTCTTGTGTCAGGAGCCGGATTCTGACGGACTTCGGGACTGCCGAAGGGATGTTGTCGAAAGGTCGGGCAGACTATGGCCAAGTCCTGCAGGCCAAGAGTAGTGGCGTTGGCTTCAACATACTCGTGCGTTGCGCCCTACTTGCCGTGCGTGCCACTGTATTTGCAACAGACAGATACTCAGGGGGATGCTGAAGATGCCGGCCTGAGTTGAGGACTTAACAGAAGGGAAGGAGGTAGAAGGGCCTAAGCCTAGTCGATACCCAGAATGAGGAAGTATGTACATGCATGTCCTACTTATATAGGTTAAGAAGCGACATGTGGAATAAGGAATGTGGGACAACAAGGTATGCAACACATGCGGTCATTGTCCACAACGAGTAAAATTAGAATAAGAGATGTAAGGTGGAAATAGAACAATGAAGGACAGAATAATAGGACGTGCCCTAGCACAATAGGGAGTGCCCGACTGTAAAACAAGGCCATGACCGAAGATAACACAAGGGCAGGAAGTGCCGAGGTGCGGCGGACCGAGGAGTGAGGAGTGGGTGTAGGAATGAGGGATGTGACCGACATGTGTGTCCGGCCGAGACGACTCATTGAATGGTTTGTGCTTGGTTATTAATGGAGTATTCTAGTCGGTACCGCCGAGTTATCGGGTCCTCGGTACGTGTACTTGACATCTTGGCTCAAAGTAATCGCCTCGTCTAATTCCTGATGGCGACCTGACTGTTCGAATTGTGTTATTAGAGCATAGGCAAGGTTACTGAGAGACATATGTCTATCTGGATGAGGCTCAGGTCGCAGATCAAGTGACTCTCGGAGGCATACAATTGCCTTCTCCAGATTTTCTGAGAGACCTGATTTCAAAAACCGTGTCCGTAAGGCTGAAGTGAGATTGCTGAGGGAAGTGGAGCGATGCCTATTGCCGAGGGGTCTCAGCTCACATACCTCTTGATACAAAGAAATGCCCTCTTCCAGATCTTCATGTTGACCCAATTGCTCACATTGTGTCAATAAGTTGGAGGCGAGGTTGTTGAGGACCCAAGCTCGATCAGGGTGAGATGGAGGTCTTCGTTCAAGTGCCTCTTGGAGGAGGAGAGCACCTTTTTCCAAGTCCTCGCATTGACTGGAATATTGATATCGGTTTGATAGGGCACAGGCAAAGTTGCTGAGGGATAAAGATCTATTTGATGGGATTATGAGCAAATACAGTAGGATAGAAGAATTTCCTAGACAGCTAATTATTTTATTCTCCTCAGTATAGTCAATAACTATGGAGTATATTCGAAAATATACCTAATTATTTTATTCTTACAAAAGAAAGAAAAGAAAATTAGCCTCAATGGCTTGTACAATATATAATACAGCTCACCTCCTCAGTATAGTCAATAACTGAGGAGGGAGGCTTCTGCGGGTCGTGTCTTACCCGCGTATACCTTGCAGCCAGCCCATGACCCTATCGAACGTTTGAGCCAGTCTGCCGGTATCATACCCAGGGAGCCGGCCACGCTAGTCGCGTCGTGCGTGGACAAGTGCCCGTAAATAGCGTACACAATAGAACACGAATAACTTCCTCAATAATGAGGATAAAAATACAAAGAAAATTGTGAAAAATAAAGAATTCAAAAGCGCACAGTTTGATACCAAAATCGATATGATAGTACAATATATTGAGGTTGACCTCTCAGGGGTGAGATGCTAGTTTGCACCCAACACTATTAGGATGGGATTTAGGTTGCAGTTCTAGTCCCTGTTCATATAAAGAAATGGGCTCCTCTAGATCCTCACGTCGACCCAGCTGTTCAAATTGTGTTTGTGTTGATAAGCTGGAGGCAAGGTTATCGAGAGATAAATATCTCTCGGAATGGGATAAAGGTTACAGCTCAAGTGCTTGTTGGTGCTTGTCGATGGCCATATCCAGGTCCTCCCATCTGCCACATTGCATGAATCGCCTATATAGGCCCACACCGAGGTTGAAAAGAGACAAAGATGTTTGAGGATGGGATGGTGGCAGCAACTCAAGTGCTTCTTGGAGCAATTGAACGACCTGTTCTAGGTCCTCATGTTGACTTGATTTCATGAATCGTACCTGCAAGATGCATTCAAGGTTGTTGAGAGAATAAAATCGCTCAGAGTTGATAGCAGCTTGTAGCTGTAGTGCCTGCTGATAAAGTAAAATGGCTTCGTCTAGATGTTCTGGACTATTCGACTGCGTAAACTGTGTCCATGCAGCATTGGTGCGATTTAGGATAACTGTTGCTGTGGTCTCAGTTGAGGTTGCCAGTGAGGAGTTTACAACATTTTCTGGTTGTGATGTTTCAAGTTCATTTTCCATAGAGACACTATCACCAGTCTGGCCACTCTGAAAACAAATTATACAAAAGATATTACACTGGTTTGCATTACATAAGGCGCACGCCAAATTGCACACACGTTCACGTGGGCAAAAAGAGAACTGCAATTACTCAGTCAAATTGTAGCCATTCTGTCTGAAAATAAAAATATAACTTCTTCAACCCAATGTGGACGGCATGGCAATGTAAAATCCATGTAAAATTGCCACAATAAAAATTGTTTTTCAGCCAGTTGGCCCTGATCAACCCTACTGCAGAACAGCTGTAGCAACACCAAATCAATTCAGACTTGTTAGATATTTTGCAGAAATATAATATACATGTAGATGGAGGGCACCAACCACTTTTTAGTATATCAAAGTCCATTAGAATATTTTATATATTGTACTACAGTTGAGACAAGTAGTTTCTGCTGAATTATTGTTCTAGAGCATTACAAACACAGTTCATTGGAAAATATGATATTAAATCAATTATATTTTGCTCCTCTGTAGTTAATACCTCATCACACTCTGTAGTCTATCATGCCCGGGCATGGGAGATGGTGTGAGAGAGGTTATATGCTGCTGAGATCAGCATGACATGTGTGAACTCACTCTCCACAAATGTCTCCCAGCTCTCCTTAAACCTGATCAGGGCAGGGCTCACGTTTG
This sequence comes from Gomphus sp. MG54, assembly GCA_003314385.1. Classification (NCBI taxonomy): domain Eukaryota; kingdom Fungi; phylum Basidiomycota; class Agaricomycetes; order Gomphales; family Gomphaceae; genus Gomphus; species Gomphus sp. MG54. The sequence goes on along the minus strand of QLPG01011661.1, from coordinate 523 downwards.
GAGCCACCCACTTGTGGTTGGCTGGCCAATGAATAAGCTTTATCTGCATCCCAGGTGGAGAAGATAATCCAATGCTCATTTTCTTTGACCTGCATGCCCGAGTATCCACCGTCAAAGCCCAGAACCATGAAGTACGAGCCAAGACATCCTGGCCAACTGCAACGGTCACCTTATTGTAGAAGTACTCGTCGTTGTCTGGCATGGTGTATTTCATGTAAACTGATGTGTTGAGGTGAAAAGAACGACCAGACTGGAGATTGACCCCAGGGCTATAGCAAATATAGCTATGGTGTTAACCACTACACCATCTAGTCCACATGGGTAACCTTTCAGGTTGACTCTTTGAGTGAAGACATGTGTGTCTATACAAGTTGAGTTCAGAGCCTTAGTAAGTTATCAGATTGCCAATACTACTCATAGAGCTCTGTATGTAGAACATCTTAGTTTGTAAGTGTCACGCCCCGGATACCAAGCTCTGATTTATTCGGCAGTACCGACAGGCCGACCCTTACCCATATCATGT
>QLPG01011657.1:28647-39583 GCA_003314385.1 Gomphus sp. MG54 | reverse complement strand
GAGGGGGCGACATGCGGCTGCGTCTTACAGAAATAACCACACGGTCTGCAAGAAGCCCAAAGGGAAAAACCAGGAATCTGGACGAGCTTTATGGCCACATACTACGGGTAGCACATAAAAGGGCGGATAATAAGGAAAGAAAGATTCTTACTCGAGTACTTCGGGCGGTGATCAGCGCTCGCAACCCCCTTTCGATCCATAGCCTTGCTGTTTTGCTGGCTTTGAGCTGCGAACAAATATATGCCGCATTGGGATTTGTTCATTCAGTCATACGTACACCCGAAACTCGTGATTACACCCTGCCAATTACCACATTCCATGTCTCCTTTTCCGATTACCTCACGGACAGCAGGCGCTCTGGAAAGCGCTGCCTTGACTCCGTTGAGTCCCACAGAGGCCTGGTTCATTCATGCCTCGGGTTGATGCAACGTCGCCTTGAGAACAATATATGTCACGTAGATGTGCGACTGGGAAATACCAAGATACCGTCTGCAGACCACATTTCCCATGCCCTTACTTATGCTTGTGTTTCCTGGGCTTCTCATCTAACCGAACTGGTACCCGAAGCTCCTGAAATCGACAAATTGTACAAATTCTTCGAAAACAAGGTCCTGCAATGGGTAGAATGCCTTAGTCTCACTGGTCATCTGGAGAGTGGAATCCGGTCTTTAAAAAAATTAGAAACTTGGGCAGAGGCAAGTCATCATACAATATGTACAATTAATCTTCCAATTGTTCCCGTTAGAGTCAACACGACTTGGTATTGAAAGTCATTGATGCTCGGAGGTTCATTACAGAGAACTTTGAACTTCTCAAAGACCATGGTCTCGAAGTATACAGTTCCGCGTTAGTATGGCTTCCAGAAGAATCGCAGATCCGCCAACAATATCCCGATGTTCCAAACTCTAAGATGACCATTGTGGGGGGAATACGAGGCAATTGGGGGGTCTGTGAGGCCGTGCTTCATGGGCATGTACACAGTGTGAATTCTGTTGTCTTCTCGCCAGACGGCAGCCTTATTGTGTCTGGATCTAATGATTGGACCGTGCGAATCTGGGATGCGGTAACAGGACAGTCACTGGCCGTTCTGGAAGGGCATTTAAAAGAAGTTAGTTCAGTTGCTTTCTCGCCAGACGGCACTCGCATTGCGTCTTCATCACATGATGGGACTGTCCGAATCTGGAATGGGAGGACGTGCGATTTGGAGAGAATAATCGAGGAGAATTCAAAAAAGCTCCATTACGGAGCGCTCTATTCAGGGGCGCTCTATTCAGTCGCTTTCTCGCCAGATGGAACTCGCATTACGTCATCATCACGTCCTGGGACTGCCCGAATCTGGAGTGTGACGACGGGCGAGTTGTGGGCATTCCTCGAGGGACACAACTCGAGACACCCGTCGAGAGAGGCCTATTCAGTCGCTTTTTCTCCAGATAACACTCGCATTGCGTCATCATGTCATTGGGATGTCGTAATCTGGAATGCGGGGACGGACCGCTTGCAGGGAGTATTCGAGGGGCATTCAGGAGAGGTCTACTCAGTCGCTTTCTCCCCAGATGGCACTCGCATCGCGTCATCATCTCGTGATGGGTCTGTCCGAATATGGAATGCGGGGACGGGAAATTTGGAGAGATTACTCGGGGATTCAAGAGGGTTTCGTTCCAGGATTCCGTCTTCACGCCCTGAAACAAAAACTCGGCATGCGTCGAGGGACGTGTCGGTACAAGTACTTGAGGGGCATTCCGATTCTGTGAACTCAGCTGTCTTCTCCCCAGACGGCAACTACATCGTTTCTGCCTCCAACGACACAACCGTGCAAATTTGGAGTTTAGTGACCGGAGTATCGGTGGCCGTACTCGAGGGCCACTCGAATTGGGTAACATCGGCCATCTTCTCTCCAGACGGCAGCCACATCGCTTCTGCCTCAAGTGATAGGACCCTAAGGATCTGGAAATCGATAACGGGACATTCGGTGACCCCCCTTAAAAAAGAGTATTCAGACTGGGTGATATCGCTGGTATTTTCACCAGATGGCAACCACATAGCTTGTACATTCTCCGACAACACTGTGAGAATTTGGACAGTGATATCTGGCAGGTCAATAGCCATGCTCGTCGGCCATTCAGACTGGGTGACGTCTGTGGTCTTCTCACCGGATAGCAGCCGTATTGCATCTGCATCCCAGGACACCACTGTCCGCATTTGGAATGTGGAAACGAATGAGTCGGAGGTTATATTCGAGAAACATTCAACCACTGTGACATCAGTCTTCTTTTCACCCGACGGTCAGACCCTCGCGTCTTCATCCGAAGACAATACGGTTCATATATGGACTACGATGAAAGGAGAACCCATTACCACTCTCAATGGCCACTCAGAACGAGTGTCATCGCTCGTCTTCTCGCCAGACGGTAGCCTCATCGTCTCTGGATCCAACGACAGGACCGTCCGAATCTGGACGTCAACGAATGGCAAGTTAGTTGCCTTGCTCGAGGGACATACAGACTCGGTGGAATTGGTGGTTTTCTCTCCCGAAGGTAGTCGCATTGCGTCTGTATCGCGTGACATGAGTATCAGAATCTGGACCGCAACAACGGGAAACCTGGTGGCTGTACTCCAGGGTCATTCAGGATGGCTTGAATCTGTGATCTTTTCACCTGACGGAAGCCGCATTGCTTCTGCATCTTCGGACTACAGTCTCCATATTTGGGAGGTGGCGACCGGCCAGTCGGAGGTTTTCCCCAACCCCATTTTACAGCCCCAGCGACAAAATCAGTCCCCAATCCTTCATACTGTACAGTCCCCAGGGTGGGAAATCACTCGACCAGGGTTGTTTGTGTCCATAGATAGGAAGTGGATCCTTGATGATAATGGCGAACAAAGATGTTGGATTCCACCTCACTATCGTGATTTCAGCCACTTCGACTGTCGCAATTCCACAATATGCTTTGCTTATCCCTTGGAACGTGTTGTGATATTGAAAGTGAGTTCTATGCCTGAGCTATCATTACTGAAAATATCTCATTATCAACTTGCAGGCCCAATAGTATGTATGAAGAAAATATTTATAAGTTTTTATATATTTCCTTTTTGTGAGTAGCAAAGTGATCTTGGAGGCTCTGGTGTAAGTCCTATGAGACCACATAAAGAAAACAATGGATGTAACATTATTTTGTCTGCATCTAAGTTGAACAATGACCAGGCTTGAAATATGTTGTTTCAGCTGGTGGCTGTGACTTGTGGTAGAGAAAAGAGGTCACAGGACTGGCTAACAAGTTATGGGGAATGTTTTTGTCACTACTAGAATTATTTTACAAATCTTCTACTATTTTTATACAACTTCTCAGTGAGCTTGGTGTCAAGTACACATACTGAGCATCTGGTAACTTGGCACTGCTGACTGAGCAAACAGTCTATGTCCATGTACAAGTGACCAAGCCACATGCAAGTCACTTGACACCTCAGTCTCAGATTAGCACATTCACCATCTACACTTCTCATTCCCATCCCTCATCCACTCCTTCTTTGTTTATTATCCACTGAACATACTCAGTCTACTCCTATTCCTCAACCCCTTTTACTTCAGGATGTTTTGTCATTGTTTTATCCTTGGCCATGACCCTATTATTTTATAGTTGGTCACCTTCTATTATTCTATTCTTGGCCACATTTCTATTATCCTATTTTCATTGTTCTATTCTTGTTTACATTCCTTTATTCTATTCTTGATCATTATGGACAAACCCCACACATGCTCAGCATACCTTATTGTTCTCTATTCCTTTTTCCACATCACACTTCTTAATCTATATAAGTAGCTCATGCATGTAGATACTTCCTCATTCTGGATATCAACTTGACATAAGCCTCCTTGTCTTCTCTCCTCCTGTCTGAATGTCAGGAGTCGGATACTGACGGACTTCGGTACTGCTGAAGGGTGTTGTCGAAAGGTTGGGCGGACTATGGCCAAGTCCTGCAGGCCAAGAGTAGTGGCGTTGGCTTCAACGTACTCGTGCGTTGCGCCCTACTTGCCGTGCGTGCCACTGTATTTGCAACAGACAGATACTCAGGGGGATGCTGAAGATGCCGGCCCGAGTCGAGGACTTAACAGAAGAGAAGAAGGTAGAAGGGCCTAAGCCTAGTCGATATCCAGAATGAGGAAGTAAGTACATGCATGTCCTACTTATATAGGTTAAGAAGCGACATGTGGAATAAGGAATGTGAGACAACAAGGTATGTAGAGCATGTGGTTGTTGTCCACAACGAACAAAATTAGAACAAGGAATGCAAAGCAGGGATAGAACAATAAAAGACAGTATAATAGGATCGTGACTTGAAATGGGACAATAAGGAGTGGCCGGATATAAAACAATGGGGTCGCGTCCGAGGATAATACAAGGACAGGGAGTCCCGAGGTGAAACGAGCCGAGGAGTGTGGATGGCGAATGTGCCGAGCCGGGACCGGCACACCAAGTGTTATGCAGGCAACACGGGTACTTGGTCGTGGATATAGAGTAATTGCTCGGTCGGCACTGCCGGCGGATGGGTCTCGGTACGTGGACTTGACACTGAAGTCCTTTCTCGGGTTAGTGCCCTCGGTACCCTCACGGGTACTTCTTCTGTCAGAAATCAGTAGCATGTACAGAAAGTAGGGTGCAACACATGAGTACAGTATGTTGAAGCCAAGTCACCCTGATTGGTCTCCAGGACTTGGCCGATTCCTGCCAACATCATAAAGCTGGAACTGTTGCAATGTTAGAGCACAAAAGTGAAAACTGTGTTATTATGTAAGCTAAATTCAAACTCAGATCAAAACATCGAAGATGTAATGTATAAAGCAGGTCATATCTGGCCAAATACCAGCTATATCAACTGGAAACATGAAAGGAAACTTTAGTATATCTCAACACACACCCTCAATGAAGTCTCCCTTCATTTCTGGAAACTCCCAAGCCTGTCCTACACTTCTCATGTTTCATCTTAACAAGCCCCTTTGTGAGCACATCTGTAACCATCTCATCTGTAGACACAAATTGGAGCTTGAGCAATTTCTTCTCAACTTTCTCCCTGAGCCAATGGTACATTACATTAATGTGCTTCATTCAAGAGTGATGTTGTTCAGGATTCTTGGACACAGCAATCACAGGCTGGCTGTTGCAGTAGATGGTGAGTTGTGGGATCTGATAGCCAAGCTCAGTGAGCAGCTGTCTTAACTACATGGCCTCCCATCCTGAAAAATTGGCTGCCATGTATTCAGCATCAGAGGATGATGTGGCTACAGTTAGTTGTTGCTTGCTGCTCCAGCTCACTGTAGCTCCACCAATGAAGAAGGCATAACCAGTTGTTGATCGCCTTCTGTCCTCATCTCCAGCATCATTTGCATCACAGTAGGCCTGGAGCATTGGCTGGGGACTAGGGCTAGGAGGACCATAGGTCAATCCAAGATCATCAGTGCCCTTGAGCTATTTGAGCACATATTGGACAGCCTTCCAATGGCCTAGACCAGGATTTGAGTTAAACTGGCCAAGTTCACCCACAGCATGTGCAAGATCTGGTCTGGTCCTAACAGCAAGGTAATTCAGCCATCCAACTGCAGCAAGATATGGGATGTCCTTCATTGCTACTTTGTCATCTTCAGACTGTGGGCAGAGGTTTTTGGAGAGATGACAGCCTGGATTAAGAGGTGTGGCAACTGGTTTGCAATTCTCCATATTGAATCACTTGAGAACATCCAAGATATACTTGTGCTGGTTGATGTGAAGTGTCCATTTGGCTCTGTCTCTGTGGATTTTAAGTCCAACAATGTACCATGCAGGTCCCATGTCTTTTATCTTAAAGTATTTTGCAAGTTCAGCCTTGATTTTGTCAAGATGTGTTTGACTGTTACAGGCTATGAACTGGTCATAACATAGACTGGGATGTAGACTTTGATAGTGCCTTGCTGGTATATGTAGAGACATGAATTGACCTTGGATCTACTGAATTCCATCTGGTGAAATGCCTGGTCCAACTTGGCATGCCATCTGTTTCCTCCTTGTCTGGTCCCATAGATGGCTTTGTGCAGTTTTCCAATCTTGTCTCCCTGCCTGTATCAATTTAGAAGTTCCATGTAGACCTCTTCTTCAATATTAAGGTAGGCAGATTTGAAGTCATCTTAGTCTAATTCCAGATCTTCTAATGCAGTAATAGCCAGGAGCACTCTGAGGGTGTTGAATCTCACAACAGATTGTTTCTGTGAAGTCAATGCCTGCCTTTTGAGAATAACCCTTGGCTACCACTCTGGACTTAAAGCGGTCAATAGCACTATCAGGAAGCTTTTTTAGCTTGAAAACCCATTTGGAGTCAATGGCCTTCTTGCCAGGAGGGAGATCCATCACAGTCCACACATTGTTGTCTATCAGTGACTGATATTCATCTCCACAAGCTTCTTTCCACCATGGTGCATCAATTTGAGACATGGCTTCTTTATAGGTAAGTGGTTCTGAGAGATGTAGAGCATCACTGAGGCAGACAAGTTCATAAAGTGGGTGCTGAGGAAATGCCATGGCAGAGTCGGCCTGTTCTACCCTCTCATTCTCAGCAATAACCTCCTCATTCTCAGGAACCACCTCCTCACTCTCAGCAACCACCCCCTGATTTGGATCTCTCTGACGAGGAATAGGAGGAGTATTATGATACTGGGCAGCATTTGTGACTAGCCACCAAGGTTGAGGTGGGATACGAATATTTTCTGACCATCAGAGCAGGTGGTGAAGGGGATGGTAGAGGGGCAGGAGAGGATTGGGGACAACAACTTGGTGGTAGATCAGATGGAGGAGTGTCATCATCATGTGCAATGGCAGGAATATAGGGAGGCACAAGGACTTGGTAGTGGGCAGGAGGGTTATCAGAGATGTCAATTAGCCTCTGTGGTGGTTTCTGCTTTGCAACAGTGTCAGAATTGAGTAAACAACAAGGAGATTCATCAAATATGATATATTTGCTGATAATCACTCATCTTGCTTCAGAATCCCATAGTCTCCATGCCTTAGTGCCAGCTGCATAGCTAATCATGACACATTTGGTTGTGTGTGATGTGACTCAAGGTGCTATCGCTTGGCTTTAGAGACATGCACATATGCTGTAGAGCCAAAGGTCCTAAAGTGGGTGACATAGGGTTTATGACCATGCCAGGATTCAGGTGGAGTGTGATAGAGCAGTGCTAAAGTGGGTGAAAATTTGTGGACTTCAACAAATGCCATAGCAGCTTCATCCCAGAAAGTGAGAGGGAGGTTTGCATCATAGAGCATGGAAATTATCCCTTCCTCCAATGTCCTGTTAAAGTGCTCTGAAACTCCATTCTGCTGAGGTGTGGCTGGTGCAGTCTTCTGTCTGAACATCCCAGAAGAGGCAGTTAATGATCCAAACTCCTTTGAAGAGTATTCCCCTCCTTTGTCATCTCTCAGGGTCTTTATGGTCTTTCCAGTCTGGTTCTCCACCAATGCCTTGTACTTCTTGAATGCATCTAGTGCCTGGTCTTTATTTTTCATCAGGTAGATGTATACAAGGCAAGACTTGTCATTAATAAAGGTGATCTAATATTTGAATCCCCAAGGAGTAGGTACTTTTAATGGATGTTATAGCCCATACTCTCAATAAACCCATACCAGCCCCCACAACCACCCACACCTTTTCCGGGACCTTTCCGATCGCTCAAAGTATGAATAACCGAATTCCGGATGTCCAATACATCATTCCGAGGTTAAATTAATAATATTCAAGTCCTACAACTATATATATAGCAAGTAGATAGATCTGAATGTAACAAGTTCTCGAAGAGATTAAGTCTCATTAATATCCCTCGATCTACAGATTTAACAATGGACCATAGACATCAGAGTAGACAAGTTGGAGGATTTGGATAGCTGTCAAGCCCACAATACCGAGCTCTAGTTTACTCAGTAGTACCAACCGAATGTCCATTATTGTTAATCCTACATGCCAGTAATAAGACATTCCTCACTAGTACATGATCTCAGCTTGGTATATTCGGCTCATTATTTGGTTCACTTTCCCTACCCCATCCCCCCTATTCTTTATTATTATTTTATTCCCCATCCTTCCCTTTGCCTGTTTACCCTCGGGACATTCACTACTCATTGTCATTCAGTCGCAGCCCTATTGTTTTATATTCAGTCACTCCCTATTGTTCTATTTTCCCTCACACTCCTACTTGTTTATTATCAGTCATATCTCATTGTTTTATTCTCATTTATATCTTATTGTTCTATTCTAGATCGCTGTAGGTAACACTTCCACATGGTCTCTATACCCTATTCTTTCCTCCATGTCTTATGCCACCCTTATTCTACATTCCACCTCTTAGCCTATATAAGTAGTGAATGCATGTACATAGTTCCTCAGTCTGAGTATCAACTAGGTTTATACCTTCCTGCTCTCCTTCCCTCTGTCTAGAAGTCCTCTACTTGGGCTGATACTCTTGGCATCCTCCCAAGCACCTCTTCCATTCCAAATCAGTGGCATGTATAGAAAGTAGGCAAGTACATTGACGCCAAGCCACTACAAGTGGACTATAGGACTTGGCTGGTTTCAGCCTGCACCTTTGGCATTACCGAGGCCTAACAGTGGCTCTGGAAGAAGCTTTCTTTGGGAATAGTTCTCTGTGTTGTTTCCCATGAATGCATGCTTCACAGATTGCAGGGAATGGAGTGTCTGAAGTGATATCTATCCCTTCCACCATGTCCTGAGTGATGAGTCACTTGATAGCATTAATACCAAGGTGGCCAAAACAACAGTGCCAAAGCTCCAAGTCCAAAGTTTTTGATGCAGCAATGTGTACTGTGTTCACCTCATCCTGAGTGAGTGTATCCCCATCAAGGTATGCAAGTCTCCCTTTCACAGTAGCAGTCAGGCTCAGTTTGCCCATCTGATAGAACTTCAAGATGGTTCACACAATCTCAACCTTAATCCCACGATGGACAGTCAAGAAGAGGACTGAGAGGAGGTTGTTTCAAAGTTGGGGAACATATAATACATCAGAAAGGAGTATGGGAGTCAATTTCTTGTCCTTTGGGCAGAAAACCACTGTGCCAATCCCTTTAGAATACACTACACTATTGTCTGCCAATTCTACAGTGACTTTGTGAGGTTTGAGTTCCTTGAACCAATGCTGATGTGGAGTCATATGTGCAGAAGCTCCTGAATCAGTGCACAAAAGGTAGCTGGCATTAGAGACAAGGTGGGCAGAGAGAAGGGAGGGAATCTGCTTGTTTGCAAGTATGGCAGACTGGGTGGAGTGATGGAGCTGACTGCTTTCTTTAGTAACAAAGGCATCAATGAATGAATGGATTGTCTCATCTGGCTCTTTTCTGATATTAAATAGAGCATCATAAGCATTGAGATGAGTGCCTGCTTGTTTCTGTATATGAACATTATAAATGTCAAGCGTTGGATACTGACTGACTTCGGTACTGCCGAGGGGTGTTGTCAAAAGGTCGGGCGGACTATGGCCAAGTCCTGCAGGCCAAGAGTAGTGGCGTTGGCTTCAACGTACTCGTGTGTTGCGCCCTACTTGCCATGCGTGCTACTGTATTTGCAACAGACAGATACTCGGGGGGATGCTGAGGATGCTGGCCCGAGTCGAGGACTTAACAGAGGAGAAGAAGGTAGAAGGGCCTAAGCCTAGTCGATACCCAGAATGAGGAAGTATGTACATCCATGTCCTACTTATATAGGTTTAAGAAGCGACATATGGAATAAGGAATGTGGGACAATAAGGTATGTAGAGCATGTGGTCATTGTCCACAACGAACAAAATTAGAACAAGGAATGCAAAGCGGGGATAGAACAATAAAAGACATGATAATAGAATGTGTTTGAAGATAGGACAATAGGAGGTGCCAGACTATAAGGCAAGGCTGGTAACCGAGGATAGTACAAGGACAGAAAGTCCCAAGGTGAAATGGACCAAGGAATGTGGATGGCGGATGTACCGAGCCGAGACTGGTGTACCAAGTGTTATGCAGGCTGCATGGACACTTGTACATGGATGTAGGATGGTTGTTCGGTCGGCACTGGCGAATAATCGGGACCTCGGTACGTGGACTTGACAATAAAAGGCATTCTACATTTTCACTGGATCATCCTTAAGTCTCTGAACATGCACACACTGTCCTGCCTCTTGTTAAATCCATATGTCAGTGCTTACCTAGAGGCTTCAGAAAGGGTTTCTGGAGGGTTCTAAATGGTTTCTGAAGGGGGGTTCATACTTTAGGGATGGACGGACTAAAGGTCGCAGGTTCGGGATTGGAATCGGAATGGGGACAGAAAGGTGGAAGTGCTGGGGGTCTTGGAACTGTTCACAGTATAGGGTGGTATGAGTGGTTCGAGGTCACAGGGGCTTGGCTTCAACTTATGTGTAGCGCCCTCCTCGATCAGCTGTCCCTAATTTTGGAGAGTCGGAAAGTTTACCAGAACTTAATCAGAAACTACAATGCAGAATTAAGTCAATATTTGTACCGGTGAATAGTCCAGTTGACTAGTGACTTATATACATGTATCTAGTCTTGTACTATCTTTTGCCGAGTAAAGACAAGGGGGGGAAGAGAGTACAAGGGGCAATATAAAATGAAGAACAAGGGAGTGAGGTACGCAATGATCCTGCACATTGTTTATCAAAGGAGCAGAACCTTGACTTTGGAATCTTTGGAGGTTTGGGAACACGGAACCTCAGATTGAGGCATCGGAATATCGGAAAGTGGTTATTCAGACTTTGAGTGGTCAGAAAGGTCCCGGAAATGGTGTGGGTGGTTGTGGGGTTTAATGTGGGTTTATTTGGCAGCATGGGCCATAACAAGGTTATATCTGGTCAAATACCAGCCATATCAAATAGAAACATGAAAGGGAACTTCAGTGTATCTCAACAAAGGGGGGGGGGGGG
>QLPG01011657.1:0-28642 GCA_003314385.1 Gomphus sp. MG54 | reverse complement strand
CTAGCTAGATACTTTTCAAACTACACAATCTCTGCTCCCAAAGACATCCTTTTCCCAAAACTTCCCTCCATTTACCCCATGCCATTCCTGGCTCAACCTTCATTCCTCTGTATTTTGACCCTACATCATCCCAACCTTACTGCCATTCCAAATCCCCCTTTGCCCAACATTCTGATATACTATTCTCGACCTTACAATCACCCCACTCCTGACATCCTTCCCAGCCCATCTCTCACCCTCTCCTCTTTCTGTTTATAATGACTAAATCTGCCGAACATCTCAGCACATTTAACTTGTTTCTTCCTTTTCTTATGTCTCTTATTTTCCTTTATCTTTTTTTACTCAAAATAAAGAATATAAAAACAATTTATTTTGAGACTATTTCAGAGTCTCATTTTCATCATTGTCACTCATCCCCTTCTCCTTCCCCTTTTCTTCCCCTTGATTCTCCTCATCATCATCATCCATCAACTGTACTGTTATATATTATATATTAAGTCAATCCTATCAAGTAGTTAGTATACCCCATAGTATAGATCAGTGGGTGCAAGTGATGTTGTAGCAGTGGTGGTGAGTTACTACATAGGCGATCAGGTGTGTAGTTAGGGAGCAGGCACCGGTCACTCATACAAGTGAGCTGAAGATAGTTTTCCCTCCTTAGTTTTTTACCCTACACTAAGAAGGTGAGTAACCTACATATAGTACTTACAGCTAGTACTGAATAAGTCTTGTAGACTAACTTATACTAGGTAGTATTATATCAGTGTTTTACCCTACACTAAGGAGACTAACTTGTACTAGTATTCACAGTTGTTAGAGCTGCCTTGTTGCCTGACCTACTGTATCACTTACCAGTAACATAACCAGCTTTGAATTATCTTAACAAACTGATCCTCCCCTGGACTCTCACTCCCATCCAAATCTCCCGAACCCTCCAGGATTCCCAAACCCCCACACCAGTCCTCATCCAATGATACAACCATGCAACCTATCAACCAAGCCCCTTCCACCAAATGAAGGAGGAGCTGGTTCATCCTTGCCTGCTCCTGCAAGAGGTCCTCCCAGATCTCAGCAGGATGCCGAGATCCTGGTTCTTCTAGTTGTGGAACTTCCACAGTCATGGGTCATCTGCTTGGCCACAGGTCCATCTTCTGCTCACTGAGGTGCATTGTAACAGCCCACTTCAGCCTCTTCTTTGGCCTCTCATCCTCCGGTCCCTCCCTCTCACTCTGCCCCTCCTCACTCTCATTTTTCGGCTCAATCTTCTCCCAGCTCTTTGCCGTTCACTGCTGGGGAGCCACCAAACTACACCCCACATTCTGCTCATTGTACCTCCTGCACACGGCCCATATTCTCTGCACTGTACAGGTCTCCCAACACTCCTTGAACATCTCACAAGGTGGATAGAGAAATGGTAACCACTCTCGGGTTGGATTTTTCTTGTGCTATTTAAATAAAATCAATATAAAAAAAAAAAAAAAAGATAACCAACCACCACTCACCTAGGCCCCCCTTGGCTGCTTACTCTTTTCCCTTCCTCCCATACTTGGCCCTTTTCTATGCCCTGCTTCTATGCTCCTACCCTTCTTGCGTGTCATTTTTCTTGGGACTACCGAGTTGTTGGGAGCTCCTGCATCTTCGACACCCTTATTGTCGAGTGTTTCATCTTTATTCCCTGTATCCTTGGGAGGTTCCTCCACATTTGCCTCCTCAGGAGCTTGAGTCCCCACCTGATTGACCAACTCCTCCCACTCCTTCCCAGCAGTTTTGGCAGCTGCATCAGGCACCTGCTTTTCTTCAGCAGCCTTGGCTGCTGCCTCTGCTTGGGCCGATTTCTTGTTGGCCTCTACCTTTTCTGCTGCTGATTTAGTAGCCGCCTCTGCTGCTTTTGCCATAGCCTCCTCCTCCTTTTTCTTTGCCTCAGCCTTGGCAATTCAGCCAGCTTCAACCTCCCACTTCTGCTGCCTCTTCAATCTATTCTTCTCTATCTTGGCCTTTTGAGCATTATCCCCATCTATCTCATAACACATCTGTGTGATTGGTGTTGATGGGATGCATGAGTGTTGATGGTAGTGGAGATCTTGTTAGGCACTAGACCCAAACTTTTACATGACATCACATTTAGGCATCCCAAACATTGTTTTCAATCTCCAACTACCGGCTTCATGGGTTCAGCCACTAAGGGGGGTATACTGTCAAGTGTATATCCAAGCACCTAGTAACTCGGCAGTGCCGACCAAATGATCAGTCTAATTCCACACACAAGTGACCAAACCACACATATGTCACTTAGTACATCAGTCTTGGCTTGGCACATTCATCCTCCACATCCCCCATTCCTATCCCTCATCCACTCTTCACCACTCATTATCCACTAATCCCTCCCCATCCACTCCTTATTTCTTGGCCCATTCTACCTCGGGACATTTTACCATTGTTGTATCTTTGGCCATGACTGTAAGGGCAACCCCAGTGGCACCTGAGGACTATCATGCAGGGTGTAGCAATGGGGGAAATCCTAAGACTGGATTACTCTTGCATATACACAAGGAAAGGGACTTTACCTAGCAATGGGGGAAATTCTAAGAGGAAAACCTAAGTCCCATTGCTAGCGAGTCCTACACTCTATATACCCTGTACCCATGCAATGCTTCTCTATCATACACTACCCTTCCTCTGGTTCTGGTAGTACAATCTACCAAACACCTGCAGGCCTGACCCCAGGAGCCTGGCCTAGGGCCTCAGTATCTCAGCTTGGCATATGATGGGAAGGTCAGTTGGTTATTGGCCCATGGGGGCAAGTCTGTCAAGTTCTCCCAACTCCCATTCCTTGGTCCTCCCGTCCATGGGTGTCTCTCTCATCTATCACTGCCATCCCATTGTGCTAAGACTTTGGCAGACCATATTAGCCTGCTGGTTGGGTGACTGGTGCCCAGCTCAGGAAAACAGATGGGTCATCTCCTGACAATGACCCTATTGTCTTATATTTGGTTACTCTCTATTATTCTATTCTTGGCCACATTTCTATTATCTTATTTTCATTGTTTTATTCTTGTCCACATTCCTTATTCTATTCTTGATCATTGTGGACACTACCTCCACATGATTCTTCATACATTATTGTTCTCTATTCCTTATGTCACCCTGTTCCACATGTCGCTTCTTAACCTATATAAGTAGTGAATGTATGTCGATAGTTCTTCACTCTGAATATTGACTTGGTTTATTTTCTCTAGTCCTTTCTCCTCCTGTCTGAAGTCCCTTACTCAGGCCAACACTCTCGGCACCCTCCCCAGGTCTTTCTTCTGTCCAAATTAGTGGCATGCACAGAACAGCAGGGCGCAATACACGAGTACATTGAAGCCTAGCCACCTTGATTTGTCTGCAGGACTTGACCAACTCCTGTCTGCAATATCGGCATTACTGATACCTAACAAATGGACCAAATGATAATCCAAATATACCAAGCTGAGACCATGTGCTAGTGAATAAATGACTTGTCACTGGTATGTGGGGTTAAATGGTAGAGGTCATTTGGCTGGTATGACCAAGTGAACCGAGGCTCTATATGTAGGGTGAAAACATGCATCTCACCCCTGAGAGACCAATCTCAATATATTGTATTTTTATATCGATTTCGATGTCATCCTGTGTGCAATTCTATTCTAATTTTTTTTCATTATAATTTTGTATTTTTACTCTCAATATTAAAAGAGTTATTGTGTATTTCATACTATACTCATGCACGCTTATACACACACTACATGATGCATATGGCTGGCTCCCTGGGAAGGGACTGGGAGGTTGGCTCTATACTGAAGAGGATGTATAGGGGCTGGCTCAAGGATATATACAGGTGAAACAGCACCCGTGTATGCCTTCCTCCTTACTGGTTGACAACACTGAGGAGGTGAGCCATTTGTATAAATAAATATGACTTTATGATTGATTTTCGTTTATTTACTTTGTAGTTATATTCCATAGGTATTTTCTAAATAAATACTCAGTGGTTGACAATATTGAGGAGTTATATCCTATAGATTGCTCTATAAATTCTCTAACCTACTGCCTAAGCTGCTCAAAATCTTATCAGGGTTATGGGCCCCACAGACCCAACAGAGAAAGTTACTTTGACCATGGGGAGGCTAACTACAAATGGATATAATTGGTCTCTGTGGAGAGCTCAACTCATCCGTTATTTCGAGTCTAAAAATCTATTGAAACACATTGAAGGCAATGCCAACCGACCCCCTGACCCTCCCACATATCCTAAGGCCCATATTCTCACTGATGATGAGGAGGCCAAATTAGAGAAGGCTGAGGAAAGACTTGAAAAGTGGTTGGCCAGAGAAGGGTTTGTCAAGACTCAAATACTGGCATCCATGTCAGAGTCACTAGCTTTAATGCTAGAAAAGAAAAAGAATGCAAAGGATATCTGGGACACTCTGGTAACTGAAATGATGAAGAAACCAAAGATGGTTGTCACTAGCATCCAGAGACAACTCTGGAACATGAAATGCTTGGAGGATGATGATCTCAGAGAGCACCTTGATAAGGCTCAAGATCTCTATGTAGGACTCAATGATATGGGAGCTACAATCTCTGATGGAGAGTTCTTCAATATTATATTAGCCTTATTGCCACCATCCTACGAATCAGTCATGAATGCCCTCATGACAACTCTTGAAGAAGTTGGAAAGCCACTGGACCTGGATAATATTATCCAGATTCTTAAATCTCAATATGATAGGCGTAGGACATTGTCCATTACCCAGGAGGACCAAGGGTTCATAGGTACTTCAGACAAGAAGGTGCATACATGCACCAATCGTAAAAAGCCAGGACACACTGCCCAAATGTGTTAGGCTAAAGGTGGTGGCAGAGAAGGTCAGGGGCCAAGGCAGAAGAAAAGGGCTAAGTTCAAAAAGAGAAAAGGAAAAGGAACAGGCAAAGCCAATGTAGCTGATGAAGATGAATCTTCCAGAGGAGACAACAAAGGATCTATGGCATTATGCATTTATCAATTATGATTATGCTGCCTTCATCAGAGATGGAACAGGCGATAATATTATTCTAGATACTGGAGCTATTTCTCACATGACACTGCATAAAATATACTTGAGAACTACAGAAACTTCCCTACACCACACACAATTTGGGCAGCTGATCAAGGCAGCTTTGATGCATATGGCAGCAGACAACTCAAGATTATACCTAGAGTGAGAGGGAAAGTAGTCATGTTGACATTCAAAGATACATTATACTCTCCTAAAATTGCCTTCACCCTTATTTCCATAGGCTGATGTGATGATGCCAGGAACCGGACAGAATTTGCATCACAGAAATGCACTATAAAAAATTCATCCGGCCATATCTTATTACAAGCACCTAAATTACATGGCCTATATAGATTGGACAATCAGTCAACCCAACATTCTACTCAGCAATGTTTAACCACCATCGAAACACACTGTAGACTAGGGCACATGTCCTATAAATCCCTTAAGTGCCTGATGGATGTGGCATGGTTTACAGCCTAGAGGTTTCACAGGCTAGAGACAAATTTACCTGTGATGCATGTATTAAATCTAAGATTACACGCAAGCCACTCCCAAAAGAATTTAGTGAACATTGAAAGAAGATCAGTGATAAAATATTTTCCAATGTATGGGGACCGACGAGGCATATCACCTTTGACCAAAATTCATATTATGTCTCATTTATGGATGACCACTCAAGGGAATCAGTGCTCTATCTTATGAGTACTAAAGATCAAGTTTTCACCAAGTACAAGTTATATGAGGTGATGTTGCTCTGGCAGAGGAATGCATGCATCAAAATGCTTCTCTCAGATCAAGGGGGCAAATATACAAGTGCTGAATTCAATCATTATCTAGAGAAGCAGGGCACGTGACACTGATACACTGTACATGATACTCCTGAACAGAATGGAGTTGCCAAGTGCCTAAATCACACATTGGACGAAAAGACCCATGCAATGCTACTAGAATCAAATCTTCCCAAATTCTTATGGGGATATGCCATTCAGCATGAAAACTACCTTAAAAACCACACACATACATGAGCTCTATGATGGGATTATGAGCAAGTTTCAGTAGGATTGAAGAATTCTTTAGGCAGCTATTTAATTTATCTCCTCAGTATAGTCAATAACTGAGTGTATATTCGGAAAATATACCTATTTAATTTATCTTACAAAAGAATAAAAGGAAAATTAGCCTTAAAGGCTTGTACAAAATATTATACAACTCACCTCCTCAGTATAGTCAATAACTGAGGAGGGAGGCTTTGTGCGGGTTGTGTCTCACCCACATATACCCTGCAACCGGCCCTTGACCCTATCGAAGGTTTGAGCCAGGCTGCCGGTTCCCAATCCAGGGAGCTGGCCATGCTAGTTGCGTCGTGCGTGGACAAGCGCCCGTAAGTATCGTACATAGTAAAACATGAATAGCTCCCTCAATAATGAGGGTAAAAATACAAATAAAAGTGTAAAAAATTAAGAACTTAAAAGCGCACAGAATGATACCAAAATCGATATATAAATACAATATATTGACATTGGTCTCTCAGGGGTGAGATGCAAGTTTGCACCCAACACTCTACTGGATAAGATGACCTATGAGATGGTTCACCATCAAAAACCAAACTTACAAGATGCTCACAAATGCGGGACAGATGTATATGTAAAAATCAAAATAAAGACGATAAATTGCTACCTAGAGCCAAGAATGCCAAGTGGATTGGTCATTCCTCACAAAGCGACAGTCACTGCATATACTGGCTGAATAGTCGGTGGGTATCTGTTGAACGGAATATTATATTTGAGGGACCCAAAATACCCTCAATTGTTCCTATTTTACCTACAGATGACCACTTAATTACTGCACCAAAACCCATCAAATATCAGCCAATACCATCTGCACTGGCACCTATTAGAGCACCGGGATCATCATGTGACCTAAAGCCGGATATGAGCCGCATTGAAGAAATAATTGAGTGCACACCAGAGAGAGATCTAGACAATATACAGCCAAGTCAGTCAGACACGAATAGACCCAGAGAAGCTCCTCCAACTAGAAGAAGTGAGAGAATACATTTATTACAAGAAAGAGCTTCAAGGATCAGCTCAGGTGATAAATCTCAAGCTGGGGAAGCCACACACACTAATTTAACCACCCTCACTTGTGAAGATGTTGAGAACAATACACCTAACAATATCACACATCGTTCAAACTTGAATATTGAAGAGAGCGAGAGAAATACATGCGACTATCTAGCAATAAGCAACAAACCTATTAGTGCCAAAGAAAATGATTTTGTGTTTCTATCAAATGATTTGCAGTTGCCTATGACAACTAAAGATGCCCTTAACAACTCTACATGGAAAACAGCCATGGATACAGAGATCTGATCGCAAATCGACAAAGGCACCTGGGAGCCTACTAAACCTCCTTCAGGTGTTAATATTGTCGGTAGCAAGTGGACTCACATTGTGAAACAAAATCAGAAGGGTGATATAGTTCGTGCAAAGTCAAGACTCTGTCAAGTCCTCGTACCGAGACCCATCCGCCGGCAGTGCCGACCGAGCAATTACTCTATATCCACGACCAAGTGCCCGTGTCGCCCGCATAACACTTTGTGCGCCGGTCCCGGCTTGGCACATTCGCCATCCGCACTCCTCGGCTTGTTTTCACCTCGGGACTCCCCGTCCTTGTATTATCCTCGGACGCGACCCATTGTTTTATATACGGCCACTCCTTATTGTCCCATTTCGAGTCACGATCCTATTATACCGTCTTTTATTGTCCTATCCCCGTTTTGCATTCCTTGTTCTAATTTTGTTCGTTGTGGACAACAACCACATTGCTCTGCATACCTTGTTGTCCCACATTCCTTATTCCACATGTCGCTTCTTAACCTATATAAGTAGGACATGCATGTACTTACTTCTTCATTCTGGGTATCGACTAGGCTTAGGCCCTTCTACCTTCTTCTCTTCTGTTAAGTCCTCGACTCAGGCCGGCATCTTCAGCATCCCCCTGAGTATCTGTCTGTTGCAAATACAGTGGCACGCACGGCAAGTAGGGCGCAACGCACGAGTACGTTGAAGCCAACACCACTACTCTTGGCCTGCAGGACTTGGCCATAGTCCGCCCGACCTTTCGACAACACCTTTCGGCAGTACCGAAGTCCATCAGAATCTGGCTCCTGACAGACTCATAGCTCAAGGTTTTACCCAAACCTTTGGAGTTGATTATGATGAAACTTATGCACCAATCGTATATATGATATCATTACGTACTATATGCGCTATAGTGGCTAGAAATAATTGGCTGATACATCAAATGGATGTGGGTGTTGCATACTTGAAGGCACCACTTGAAGAAGCTATATATATGTGCATGCGGCCAGGATATTTCAAAGATCAGCATGACAACATATTATTGCTAAAGAAATGCATATATGGGCTCAAACAATCAGGCAGAGAATGGTATAAGTGTCTATCGAATGCCCTCTATTCTATTGGATTTACAAAATCACCCTCAGATGCTGCTGTATTCTATAGACACGGCCCAAGCAACTATGCGATCATTGGAGCTGCCATAGACAACCTTACCATAACAGCTATGGATGATAACATTTTGTGGAGTGTCAAGGAGGATCTCAAAGCTATATTTAAGATGAAAGATCTTGGAGAAATCCACTGGCTCCTCAATTTGAAGATCAAATGAGACAGATCTGCTGGTACAATCAGCTTCTCACAAGAATCTTACATTGACAAAATACTTGACCAATTTAATCTTCAAGATGCAAAAATGCATATGACTTCACTAGATCCTACATGTAAACTATCCAGAGAACAATGTCCAACAACTGATGCTGAAAAGAAAACTATGGAAAAGATCCTATACTGGCAGGCAATTGATTCACTCATGTGGGCAGCAGTAGCTACCTGACCAGACATTTTGTTTGCAGTTTCTTTACTATCACAATTCTTAGAAAATACAGGGATGGCTCACTGGAATGCAGTGAAAAGAATATTTAAATATTTGAAGGGGACCAAAGAGAAGAAACTGGTCTTAGGGAAGAGCCGTGAAGGTATCATAGGAGACTCTGACGCCAATTGGGCCTCACAAGATCACCGACACTCTATATCGGCATATATCTTTCAAATCAACTCTGGGAGCATCTTATGGAGCTGTCAAAAGCAAACAATTGTAGCCTTATCATCTACTGAGGCTGAGTTTATCACATCAACTCATGCCACAAAAGAAGCTATATGGCTAAAATTTTCATAACCGAAGTTTTCCAGCCAATAAAAAATCCTATAAAAATTTATGCTGACAACCAATAAGCTATTACAATAGCCTATGGTAATCAGCAACATTCAAAAACAAAACATTTGAATATTCAACTCTATTTTATCCGAGACATAATTGAGGGGAACAAGATTCAAATTGAATATCTCCTAACCGATCAAATGGTGGCGGACATCATCACAAAGGGTCTACCAGGACCCAGAGTGAAGATTCTCACCAAAAAGCTCAGCATATATTGAGCTTGAGGGGGCATGTAGGGTGCAAACATGCATCTCATCCCTGAGAGACCAATCTCAATATATTGTATTTTTATATTGATTTCAATGACATCTTGTATGCAATTCTATTCTAAAATTTTTGATTATAATTTTGTATTTTTACTCTCAATATTGAGAGAGTTATTGTGTATTTTGTACTATACTCACATGCACTTATACATGCACCACACAACACATGTGGCCGGCTCCTGGGAGGTTGGCTCCAAACTGAAGAGGATGTATAGGGGCTGGCTCAAGGATATATACAGGTGAAACAACACCCGTGTATGCCTTTTTCCTCAGTGGTTGACAACACTGAGGAGGTGAGCCATTTGTATGAATAAATACGACTTTATGATTGATTTTTGTTTATTTACTTTGTAGTTATATTCCATAGGTATTTTCTAAATAAATACTTAGTGGTTGACAACACTGAGGAGTTATATCCTATAGATTGCTCTATAAATTCTCTAACCTACTGCCTAAGTTGCTCATAATCTTATCAACAGGGTGCAACCGTGGGTTGAGGAGGCACAGCTACCAGAGTGCAAGGAGGTTCAGGCATGTCTGTCTGCCGATTTTGTTGAGGCTATTCCTTGGTTTTGGCATCTGCATCATAGTGTACTGAACCAAGTTCATCCTCTACTGGATAGGGTTCCTGATTGCCATTATCGTCATTGACATATTCAATGTCATTGTCGACTACCTCTTCAATGCGTGACTCTTGCTTGAAGGAAGAAGTGAGATGCCATAGTTTGATTGCTGGCAAAGTGTAGCTGATCAGAAGGGGTTGGGTACCAGAAGCTTCACGCACCCTTTTTTGGTGAACTGTAGGGGTGAGCCGATTGTCTTTGGTGCAGGCTGTTGATCTAGTATGTGGGGTCATAATAATAAGAACTGAAAAGGAACAGAGAGCAGTGTGACTCTGAATATACTATTAGGTATCAGTAATGCCGATAGTGCGGATGGGAGTCAGCCAAGTCCTGTAGACCAATCAAGGTGGCTTAGCTTCAACGTACTCATGTGTTGTGACCTGCTATTCCATGCATACTACTAATTTGGAGAGAAGAAAGACCCAGGAGGGTGCCAAGAGTGTCAGCGAATAAGGGACTTCAGACAAGAGGAGGGAGGACTAGAGAAAATAAACCAAGTCAATATTCAGAGTAAAGAACTATCTACATACATTTGCTACTTATATAGGTTAAGAAGTGAGATGTGGAACAGGGTGACATAAGGAATAGAGAACAATAAGGTATGAAGAATCATGTGGAGGTAGTGTCCACGATTATCAAGAATAGAATAAGGAATGTGGATGAGAATAGAACAATGAAAATAATAATATAATAGAAATGTGGCCAAGAATAGAATAATAGAGAGTGACCAAATATAAGGCAATAGGGTTATGGCCAAAGATAAAACAATGGTAAAATGTCCCGAGGTAGAATGGGCTGAGAAATAAGGAGTGGATGGGGTGGGATCAGTGGATAATGAGTGGTGAAGAATAGATGAGGGATAGGAATGGGGGACGTAGAGGATGAATGTGCCGAGCCGAGACCAATGTACCAAGTGACATATGTTTGTTTTGTTGACTTGTGTGTGGAATTAGACTAATCGTTCAGTTGGAACTGCCAAGTTACCGGGTGCTCAGTACATGCACTTGACACCACTTCCCTTCATCCCATTCTTTCTACCTTTGGTTATTCTTCTATTCCTGATCTTGCACCTTTTCTGTTTGACCTTGGGACATTTCTATTGATTTATTGTTGGTCATGACCCCATTGTTTTATATTCGGTCACATTCTATTGTTCTATTTTCAGTCACACTCCTATTGGCAGAGTACAGCTAGGCACAGCTAGTTATAGCCAATATCTTTGTATTCTATACCTATTGCAAACTATATTCAGTTTTTTTTTTCATAATTCACCCTGCCATCAAATGTATGGTTTTGAAAACTTTGAGTAAGACACATTTCCTAATCAAAGGTGAAATATTGTTGTTCTGTGAAAATTTCGCCTACCAGAAAAAATTCTAGTTCATGCCTTGGGATTTCACTCCTTTATATTACCTGTTGAGCACCATTAGCTGTTCTAATGTCTTGTTTAGGGTTTTATCCTGAAAAATATCTTGATTTTCCTTTAATTGTCACACAGTTTTGTCACCAATTTCTTTGACAATAAATTTATGAGAAAAATCAATCAGTGTTTTCAGATTTTACCATAATTTTTCCCTGGAACAAACTTTCTTACTACCCCAGTGTTATACTCTGTTATCCTTGTTGGAAATAGAGGTGCAAATTTGTGTATTCCATAACCTGTCATATTACTACAAGAAAATTTTCTGTAGCATCTAACTACTTCCAGCATTTAACTGGTGTCTGCCTCAACATCTCAACGAAATATTTCAACACACTCCCTGAGGCTGACACCCCCATAATAACATCAATAAAGGACAGTGTAGGATAGAATGGATAAAAATAAATAAGAGAACTTAGAATGGAAGATTTACCAACTCAGGATCACTGGTTTTAAACCAGTGTTTCTTCTTTTTCTTCTTGGGTATAATAATCAAGGCATTACTGCTTGGTTGATGAAGTGGAGTTGTACTTGTACCTTCCACAGTTGCAGATGCAAATAGTTTGTCATCACCATCAAGTATTGCAATATGAGCTGTGTGGTTGAGAGTGTGCCACTTGACCTTGTTTTAGAACTGTAAATGAGGTAACCCGAGAGCCATGACAAAACTTTGGTGTGAAGAAAGCTTAATCAAGTTCTCCAACAAGATGTGAGCAAGTGGAAGCCTGTCTGGGTTGATGTCTAAAAAGAATTGTTTAGAGGGTGTAAGGGCAACCCTCTTACAGCCCCGAGGTATATCTCGGAGGCAAGCTAAGCAGGGGGAATCCAAAGATTATTTAATTATCCACCACCCAAATACATGTGGAGTCCTCACCTAAGCAGGGGGAATCCAAAGAGGAAAGTCTAAGGATCCCGCTGCTTGGTGGGCCCCTTTTATACCCTTTATATGGGTGGTCTGTGCACTAGCTTACAAATCAATACATCGGAGTTTGTAGAGCCAATCTCCTGGTACTAAGTCTGAGGCTTGGGTATTTGCTCTGAGTTCTAGTCATCATGTGTTAAGACCTTTTCTGTCTCCACTCGGTGGTTTCTGGGCCTCTTAGCCTCGGAGTTGGTCGGAGTTTGAAGTAGGATTTCAGACCTGTATCAGGGCTCGGAGCTGATCGGAGTTTGAAATGGGACCTTGGAGTTAGATTGGAGTTTAAAGAGGGTTGTCCCTTGACAGAGGGGGCCTTGGCAGGTGCCTTTTCAATTATGTGTAGGAATAATAGTTTGTGTATGTGAACTGTTATTCTACTCTTGCCTAGGATTATTTCCACGGATGTTCTATAAATCTGATTTAGTTCTTTTACTATGTTTTTGCATACCTTTTATGTTTTAACCAAGAACCCTTTATCAAGCACTGACCTTTGGATCAACATACCTATGACAAAGTGGCACTGGCCTTTGGACCAACATACTGGAGTGGGTGGCACTGACCTTTGGATCAACATACCTAAGGGTGCTTGATACACAAGATAATCCGATGAACTATGGGTGATAGTAAGATAGATTGTTAAGTGACTTTTATGCTACAGAAGTAGTCTCTATATATATTAATTCTAAGCTGATTATGTAACTCCCCGATAAGGCAAGACCTTCCTGAAATTAGTGGAAGGGTGTGGAAAGGAATGGAAGGTCCTGGAAGCCTGTGGCAGTTACGAGTCACCCTGTAGTCACTAATGAGTCATATTCCCATGGCTGGTAGTCTCATGACTGGTCAAGTCATGAAATATTAGTGGTAGGTAGGCTGAGATTCTGGGCTGACCTAAAGTGTAATAGCTATTACCTAAGCCCAGGAATTTGTTGTACAATTGAGTCTTGAGAGCTTGAGCTAGCAGTTTGGTGCCATTTTCTGTGTATAAGTATTTGACACCTGGCTGTGGGTCCTTGTGGGTCTGAATAGAAATAAACAAAAAATATAAGTGTTTTTGAAGTATTTCCTTAGGCTTTGAAGAGCTTGATAGTTTAAGAGTTAATTACTTTGAGTAATTCACTCTTAAATGGCCTGCCAAAATTATTATATTTTGTTGGTAGTCAATTCAAGACTGGTTTGTTGAGTTATTTTCTGTGTGAGAGAGGTTTGGAATCCTTTGTACTGATCCTGGTCTGATGGCCCTTCATATCTACTTAGAGAATTCCCCATTCCCCTACAGACCTCCTCTGGCATATTTGCAACATAGAATTGTGTAATATGACAAGGGCATCCACATATATAGCATACCCCCTCATGGTTCCTTATATTCCCCCAATCAAAGTCATGATCATTTTTATTGGCTTTCTCCTTGGATCCTAAAACACCATGCTTTCCTTTGGCAATCAATTCTGATTCTCCTTCCTCCTTCTTTACCGCCATTTCCACCCCCATCTCATTGGCCTCATACTCTTTGAGTGCTGAGGCAATCTCATCAATAGTTGGGGATATTGTCTGCAGCATAAGGGCTGTGTGAACTGGAGCCCAAGATGGGTGCAACCCAATCAGGTTTTTGGTGGTAATTTTGAGATTGTCTGGTTTGTGGCCAATAGCTTCTAATTGTCAAGTGTCAGTTGCTGACGGACTTCGGTACTGCTGAGGGGTGTTGGCGAAAGGTCGGGCGGACTATGGCCAAGTCCTGCAGGCCAAGAGTAGTGGCATTGGCTTCAACGTACTCATGCGTTATGCCCTACTTGCCATGCGTGCCACTGTATTTGCCACAGACAGATACTCGGGGGGATGCTGACCATGCCGGCCCGAGTCGAGGACTTAACAGAAGAGAAGAAGGTAGAAGGGCCTAAGCCTAGTTGATACCTAGAATGAGGAAATATGTACATGCATGTCCTACTTATATAGGTTAAGAAGCGACATGTGGAATAAGGAATGTGGAACAATAAGGTATGCAGAGCATATGGTTATTGTCCACAATGAATAAAATTAGAACAAGGAATGCAATGCGGGGATAGAACAATAAAAGACAGGATAATAGAATGTGTCCAAAGATAGGACAATAGGAGGTGCCAGACTATAAGACAAGGCTTGTAACCGAGGATAGTACAAGGACAGGAAGTCCTGAGGTGAAAACAGCCGAGGGGTGGGGACAGGGAGTGTGGATGGTGGACATGCTGAGCCAAAACCGGCGTACCAAGTGTCATGCACGCAACACGGGTACTTGGTCATGGATATAGGATGATTGCTCGGTCGGCAATGCCGAATAGATGGGTCTCAGTCCGGGTACTTGACACTAATCTGCAAACAACTGTGAGGACTCCTTTAATGAAGTTTGAGATTGAAGCAGATGAATCATGGGTGATGGAATAGAATTGTTGATGTAGGAGTATACTATTTGTTGCATTTTCCTTTTGGTACTCAGCAATGAGTTTACTCCAGGCTTCTTTTCAAGACTTTGTGGTGATAATTGGTGAATGGTAGTTAGGGTTGGTGAGAAACCATATGATGGCATAGACCTTTTGTTCAGTTTGATCCCAGGCCAAAGCCTTTTCACCTCCAGGCCTAACACTATCAATATGACCTCCACAGCCAATCAGCATGAAGTAGGTCTCTATCTCTTTCTGCCACATATGCCAGTTGGTACTGGTGAGCTTTGGGAGCTGAGGCATAATGGTGCAATCCATGTTGTGAGTGAATGTTGACACAGAAGATTTTCTCTAACACAAAAGATTTGTTTGACACAGAAAAAAGCAGATCACGAAGAGACAGATCACAAAAGGACAGTTTAAGTGAGATTAGGTGCGACCGGGTCCCATAACCTGTTGGAAATAGAAGCGCAAAAGTGTGTATTCCGTGACCCGTCACGTCACTACAAGAAAACTTTCTGTGGCGTCTAACTACTTCCAGCGTTTAACCACGTCGGCCTCAACATCTTAACGAAATAGTTCAACAGCCCTGACTGGAGTACCAACATTCAGTTGAGGCCTGCACTCAGTGGGCACTGCCTCACGAAATACTTGATTGAATTTGAAAAATTCGTGCCAACATTTCATCATCGCCATGGCCATCGATCTGTCATGTCTGTCATGCATCGATTTCCAATCCTCATCTAATTTGTGTGTTTGAGTTTGATTCTAAAGTCTGTGGTCTCAGTGTGCTGGAGCAAGGATCTAATTCAAGCTTTTCACCCTTATCCTGCCTCTCTTGGAACACAGAGCCCTGGTAAGCACAATTTTTCTGTTCTGCTCTCAATGAATCCTAAGTAATGTGAATGGTAAGCGCCCTGGCCGAGGCTGCTAAAGACTGACACCACGATCATATCAATACAACCTCTACCCCAAGACCTGAATTTACACGGTAAAAAAATCTATTGTTGGGACGTTCGCTAACAAATAAACGCATGCGCCCGAATCATCAAGAAGTGCCAAAACCAATCAATGGCGCCAAGCACCGTAACTGTATCTAAGAATACATTCACTCAACTTCGCGCGCCATCTTCTCACAGGGCTCTTCCCTCGCTCCTCCCCTCACTCGCAGGCAGCCCGAATGTCAAGCTCAGACCACTCAATACCTCGTTTCACACGGCTGAGAATCCGACCAAAGAGGGTTTTTAGTTTCGGCAAACAACCCTCACCTTCATCAGCCACACATGCTGATGAAGTTGGACAACACGAAGCATCGCAAGGGCATCATGGACTTACAACAGTAGGCCTCATTTCATCGGGTGAAGCCACCTCCGAAGTGCCTACTGGAGAAATCGATGATTCGGATCAAGTTCCACAGGACGTAGAATCTACAAACTCTCTTGACTGTGTACCTGAACCCAGCACAGCGGCTGCCGTTTGGGATGGGCCCTCTTATTCAAAGAAAGTTACCTTTTACCCCGATGGAATAACTACAGCAGGTCCCATTTCACCGAGTGAATCCACTCCCCCTACTGGAGAAATTGATGATGCGGATCACGTCCCACAGGGCATAGAGTCTACAAACTCTCCTGAATTTGTACCTGAACCTACCACAGCTCCTCCCATTCCCACCGAAGGACCTTCCAATTCAAAGAAAGTCATGGTTGATCTCGATGAGTCGATGGATCTTCCTGCAAAACGACTCTTCAGAGGGACGCCGGACCCATATCATGTCGAATTAGAGAGAGTAAGAACGACGCTTCAGGACATGCAGCAGTCCTCGGTGCCATTAATGGCATCTGTGAAAGGATTCTTGGAGGCTATTACAGATATAGAGGTATTTGGCGTTCGTAATAAATCATAACACCATGGTAACCTGCCCTCAGAAGGTTTGTCAGGTGGGATCGGGTCCACGTTTAGTGGAAAAGCTTAGTGAATTCCAATTCATTATCTCCAAACATCGTAACGAATCGGATTCGTCCGACTTTGCGAGTCGTCTTGATGGGATATCATCGTGAGAGCATTTCCAATCCTTGATTTAAAAGCTTTCCGGCTGAAGGGAATGTATAGTGTGATAAACCATCAGATGGCTGTCGTTCGGAAAACAATTTCGAACAAGTTACCAAGACGTGCTGGAGCAAGCTCGCAAGATCACAAAGATATCGCTACATCATATCGTAATATTTGTGAATTTCTAGACATTCAAAATCATCTAGAACATCAGTCTTCACTTCGTCCACAATTTACCTCACCAATGGGAAACATTATTCAACCTTGGTCTAACGTCTCCTTTGGTAAGCGTGTTTGTTGAAATAGGAATCGGGTTCTGAGAGCTGAGACGATCCCCGTTTTCCATTGCAGACGCCCAGGATGTTAAAATACAAAACACAGTCACCGTCAGTAAGTGTGGTGAAACATGGCAGTAATCACAATCTCACAGCCATTTAGACCCTGGACCCGATCCTCTCGGAAGGCTCCCGCGTGCACCGTACGCAGCCTACAATGCAGCATCTTCTACGCGGCATGGATGCACAAAGGGCACTCGTGAACTGATCCTCGCCAGGCTTGAAGCATGGGCAACCGATTTGCTCCCTTCCAATGTATTTCGGATATGTGGTATGGCCGGAACGGGAAAGACCACAATTGCTTACTCATTCAGCAAGATACTCGATCAGTTAGGAATGCTTGGAGCCACCTTCTTCTGTTCTCGTGCGCGAAACGAATGCAGGGATGTCGACCTGATCATTCCTACTCTAGCTTATGGACTTGCTCGACGGTCCACTTCTATTGGTCATGCTCTCTGCATGGTTCTGGAAAAGGACCCCGATGCTGGCACCCGGGAAATTGGACTTCAGTTTCGCAACCTCATTATGACACCCGTCACCAATACACCAAGAAAACTCCAACATAAACATACCGTCGTCGTCATCGACGCTTTGGATGAATGTGATGACCAATCCAAAGTTGCCGAGATGCTATCAATCATTTACAAATATTCGCATCGCAATATGTTTAATTTAAAACATTTCACGCACTTGCCAAGGATTGATCTACACAATGTGGAACCGGATATTGTACGGGCGGACATCGAGATTTATTCAAGGGAGAGTTTGTGTCAAATGGCCAAGATGCGGGCCGACTTTGATTGGTCGTCAGAGGAGTGGCCTCCCAAGTCCGAGCTCGAGTCTCTTGTCGATGTTTCAGGAGCTTTGTTCATATATGCGGCTACTATATGTCAATATGTTGCGGGAGGGGGCGACATGCGGCTGCGTCTAACGGAAGTGACCAGACGGCCCGTAAGAAGCCCACAGGGAAAAACCAGGCATCTGGACGAGCTTTATGGCCACATATTACAGGTGGCATATCAAATGGCGGATAATGGAGAAAGGAAGATTCTTACCCGAGTACTTCGGGCGGTGACCACCGCTCGCAACCCCCTTTCGATCCTTAGCCTTGCCGTTTTGCTGGCTTTGAGCTGCCAGGAAATCTATGCAGCATTGGGATTTGTTCATTCAGTCATACGTACACCCGAAACTCGGGATTACACCCTGCCAATTACCACATTCCATTCCTCCTTTTCTGAATACCTCATGGACAGCAGTCGTTCTGGACAGCGCAGCCTCGACTCCGTTGAGGCCCACAAAGACCTGGTCCATTCATGCCTCGGGTTGATGCAACGTCTCCTTGAGAAGAATATATGTCAGGTAGATGTGCGACTCGCAAATGCAAAGATACGGTCTGCTGACCACATTTCCCATGCTCTTACTTATGCTTGTGTTTCCTGGGCTTTTCATCTAACCGAACTGGTACCCGAAGCCCCTGAAATCGATGAAGTGTACAACTTCTTTAAAAACAAGGTTCTGCAATGGGTAGAGTGCCTTAGTCTCACTGGTCATCTGGAGAGTGGAATCCAGTCTTTAAAAAAATTAGAAACTTGGGCAAAGGCAAGTCATCATACTATATGTACAATTAATCTCTCAATTGTGCCCGTTAGAGTCAACACGACTTGGTATTGAAAGTCATTGATGCTCGACGGTTCATTACAGAGAACTTTGAACTTCTCAAAGACCATGGTCTTGAAGCATACAGTTCCGCGTTAGTATGGCTTCCAGAAGAATCGCAGATCCGCCAACAATATCCCGATGTTCCAAATGCTAAGATGACCATTGTGAGGGGGATACGAGGAACATGGGGGGAATGTGAGGCCGTGATTCATGGACATGTCCACGGTGTGATATCTGTTGTCTTCTCGCCAGACGGCAGCCGTATTGTGTCTGGATCTAATGATGAGACCGTGCGAATCTGGGATGCGGTAACCGGACAGTCACTGGCCGTACTGCACGGGCATTTGAGAGAAGTCTGTTCAGTCGCTTTCTCGCCAGATGGTACTCGCATTGCGTCTTCATCCCGTGATGGGACTGTCCGAATCTGGAATGAGACGAGGGGGAATGTGGAGACAATATTGGAGGGGCATTCAGCAGAGGTCTATTCAGTCGCTTTCTCGCCAGATGGCACTCGCATTGCGTCATCATCAGGTGATTGCACTGTCCGAATCTGGAAGGCGGGGTCGGGCGTGTTGGAGGGATTATTCGAGGGGCATTCAGGAGAGGTCTGTTCAGTTGCTTTCTCGCCAGATGGCACTCGCATTGCGTCATCATCACGTGATCGGGCTGTCCTAATCTGGGAGGCGGGGTCGGGCGTGTTGGAGAGATTATTCGAGGGGCATTCAGAAGAGGTCTGTTCAGTTGCTTTCTCGCCAGATGGCACTCGTATTGCGTCATCATCACGTGATTGCACTGTCCGAATCTGGAATGCGGGGACGGGCAAGCTGGTGAGATTACTCGGAGTGGAACGAAACACTCTTGAATACAAAAAAAATATAGCTGAGGGGCATTCCGATTCTGTGAACTCAGCTGTCTTCTCCCCAGACGGCAACTACATCGTTTCTGCATCCAACGACACGACCGTCCGAATTTGGAGTTTAGTGAATGGAGTATCTGTGGCAGTACTCAAGGGCCACTCGAATTGGGTAACATCGGCCGTCTTCTCTCCAGACGGCAGCCACATCGCTTCTGCCTCTAATGATAGGACTCTAAGGATCTGGAAATCGAGAACTGGACCTTCGGTGGCCCCGCTTAAAATAAAGGAGTTTTCACACTGGGTGACATCGCTGGTATTCTCACCAGATGGCACCCACATGGCTTGTACATTCTCCGACCACACTGTGAGAATTTGGACAGTGACATCTGGCAGGTCCATAGCCATTCTCGTGGGCCATTTAGACTGGGTGACCTCTGTTGCCTTCTCGCCGGATAGCAGCCGTATTGCATCTGCTTCCCAGGACGCCACTGTTCATATTTGGAATGTGGAAACGCATGATTCGGAGGTTATTTTCCATAAACATTTAAACACTGTTACATTTGTCCTCTTTTCGCCAGACGGTCAGACCCTCGCGTCTTCATCCGAAGACAATACGGTTCATATATGGACTACGATGAAAGGAGAATCCATTACCACTCTCAATGGCCACTCAGAACGAGTTTCATCGCTCGTCTTCTCGCCAGACGGTAGCCTCATCGTCTCTGGATCCAACGACAGGACCGTCCGAATCTGGACGTCAACGAATGGCAAGTTAGTTGCCTTGCTCGAGGGGCATACAGACTCGGTGGAATTGGTCGTTTTCTCTCCCGACGGTAGCCGCATTGCGTCTGTATCGCGTGACATGAGTATCAGAATCTGGGCCGCAACAACGGGACAGCTGGTGGCTGTACTCCAGGGTCATTCGGGATGGCTTGAATCTGTGATCTTTTCACCCGACGGAAGCCGCATTGCTTCTGCATCTTCGGACTACAGTCTCCATATTTGGGAGGTGGCGACCGGCCAGTCGGAGGTTTTCCCCAACACCATTTTACAGCCCCAGCGACAATATCAGTCCCCAATCCTTCATACTGTACAGTCCCCAGGGTGGGAAACCACTCGACCAGGGTTGTTTGTGTCCATAGATCGGAAGTGGATCCTTGATGATAATGGCGAACCAAGATGTTGGATTCCACCTCACTATCGTGATTTCACCCACTTCGACTGTCGCAATTCCACAATATGCTTTGCTTATCCCTCGGAACGTGTTGTGATATTGAAAGTGAGTTCTATGCCTATGAGTTAGCTATCATAAGTGAAAATATCTCATTATCAACTTTCAGGCCGAATAGTATGCAAAAACATCCCCATAATCTGGAAATGAATTGTTGGTTGTTCGATTCACTCTTTAGATTGTATTGCATGTGTTAGAATATGCAAAATATATTATATTTGTGATTTTTCAAAAACTCACAGTCATTTTGAGATCTGAGTCCACAAAATAACTAAAACAATATTGTACTACATTCCTGAATATTCCTACAAATATCTGTACTAATATGACCATCCAGAGGTGCATCTATATGTATGCACATATACTCATACAAAACCATCAAATCATGACAATATCATTGATAATTGATCAGTCTGCCTATTTTTGACAATATATTCAAGAAATGACTATCCTATTTTCCTCACACCATTTCTGATTTTTCCCAGCTATTATTCAACACTTATTGTCTTCCCATCCCAGTGTCTGCCCCAGTGAAGTGCCCATACATAACTGAAAATAGAACAATAGAATATGACCAAACATAAAACAAAAGAGGCATAGCTGAAAATAGAACAATAAAACATATCCCAAGGGAAAGTGGATCAGGGCATAAACAAATAAGCAAAGATAAAAGGGATGGAATGAAGGGGAATGGACCAAGTGATGAACCGAATATACTGAGCTGAGACCAGGAAATGACTTGTCACTTGTGTGTGGGATTAAATGTTAAAGATCATTCGGCTGGTATAACTGAGTGAACCAAGGCTCGGTGTTGGAAGTAGGCCGGAACTTAAGTTGGAAACTTGGATGCTGTCAGGAACCAGTACTGCTGGTGCTGCATGGGCCGAGCACTATTTCAATAGTGCTAGCTTCACAATGCTGGTGGGAATCGGCCTAGTCCTGGAGACCGATTGGGGTGGCTTGGCTTTAATGTACTCATGCATTGCACCCTACTTTCCATGCATGCCACTGATTTCTGACAGAAGAGGTACCCGGGAGAGTGCCAAAAGTATCAGCCCCAGTAAAGGACTTCAGATGAGAGAAGGGAAGGTGAGGAGGCATATGCCAAGTTGATTTCCAGAATGAAGAACTATCTACATACATGTGCTACTTATATAGGTTAAGAAGCTGTTAAATCCACGTGTCAGGTGCTTAGGGAAATGCTTCCAAAAGGATTCCATAAGTTTCCAAAGGGTTCTGTAGAGGGGGTCAAGGTTCCGGAGTTGTAGGGGGTCAAAGGTTGGAATCATGGGTGGGGCAGAAAGGATGGGAAGTGGGCGAGAAGCGCTGTGGGTTCAGGGTGGGGGTTGGTCATGGTATCAAGTAGGTATGACTAGTTGTTTGGGTATTCAAAGTCAGAGGGACTTGGCTTCAACTTATGTGTTGTGCCCTCCTCAATCATCTGTCCCTAATTTTGGAAAGTCAGAAAAGGGAAAGGACTAAGTCAGAAAAGTCCCAGAACTGAAATGGGACTTAGGATGCAAATTAAGTATATATTCGTACTGGCAAATAGTCCAGTCGACTGGGGGTTATATACATGTAACTACTCCTTGTATTATCTATTGCTGACCAAAGACAAGGGGAAGAAGGGAATACAAGGGGCCAATAGAGAAGTGAAAAACAAGGGAGTAAAATACATGGTGATCTCACGAGTAGGGAAATGCACGGGTCAGGCCAACCCGCACGGGTCACCGGGTCGGGTGTCCTTGGGTGTGGGTGTGGGTCAAGCCGTGAGCACCCGTGACCCGGGCCCAACCCGGGGTGTCAACTCCGACACGAACGCGACGAACGCATACGTGCACGTGCCGACACGAATGTGACGCCCCGAACGCGACGAACGCGACGTACACGATGTACGCACACACGCCACGACGAACGCAACGTACGCAACACCCGTTACGTGCACGCGCCGCCACATACACAACGTACGTGACGTATGCGCACGCACCGCGACGAACGCAACGTACGCAATGCCTGTACGCACATGCGCTGCCACGTACGCGACGTACACGACATATGCGCATGCGCCGTGACGAACGCGATGTATGCGCCGCCATGTACGTGCCGCCATGTACGCGACGTATTGCGTGCGGGTGCGGCGCGCACCCGAGACCCGTCGACCCGTGGGAAAAAAACCCATGGGTTGACGGGTTTGGGTTTCCCATGGGTCGGGTGCGGGTCACCCACATTTGACCCGTGGGTGACCTGTGCCATTCCCTACTCACGAGTTGCCTATCGAAGGGGTGGAACCTTGGCCACAGAATCACCAGGGGGTCGGGATTTCAGGAACTTCGGATTGTTGCGACAGAATTGCAGAAGGTAGTCATTCCAGGTTTTACAGTCAGAAAAGTCCTGGAAAGGGCACGGATGGTTGGTGGGATTTAAAGTGGTTTTACTGGGGGCTGTCAAGTACACATACCGAGAACTGTCTACTTGGCAATGCCGACCGAGCAACCATTCTATATCCACGACCAAGTGTCCATGCTGCATGCATAACACTTGGTACACTGGTCTCAGCTCGGTACATCCACCATCTACACTCTTTGTCCTCACCCTTTGGTCCGCCTCACCTTGGGACTTCCTGTCCTTGTATTATCCTCAGTCACAACTCCATTGTTTTATACTCGGCCACTCCCTATTGTCCTATCCTTGGCTACATTTCTATTATCCTATCCTTTATTGTTCTATGCCCATTTGCATTCCTTGATTCTAATTTTACTCGTTGTGGACAATAACCGCATGCTCTGCATACCTTGTTGTCCCACATTCCTTATTCCACATGTCGCTTCTTAACCTATATAAGTAGGGCATGCATGTACATATCTCCTCATTCTGGGTATCAACTAGGCTTAGGCCCTTCTACCTTCTTCCTCTCTGTTAAAGTCCTCGACTCAGGCCAGCATCACCAGCATCCTCCCGAGTATCTGTCTGTTGTAAATCGGTGGCATGCACGGCAAGTAGGGCACAATGCACAAGTACATTGAAGCCAATACCACTACTCTTGGCCTGCAGGACTTGGCCATTGTCTGTCTGACAACCCTCGGCAGTACCAAAATCCATCAGTACCCAAAGCTTGACAGGGGCCTGGGCCATAACAGAAGCTAAATGTGGAATCAGGGTGGCATAAGAGATGGAGAACAATAAGGTATGTTGAGTATGTGGAGGTATTGTCCACAATGATCAAGAATAGACCAAAGGAATGCAAATGAGAATAGAACAATGAAAATAAGACAATAGAAATGTGGCCAAGAATAAGATAATAGAAAATGACTGAATATAAAACAATAGGGTCATGGCTGAGGATAAAACAATGGAAAAATGTCCCAAGGTGGAACGGGCAGAGAAATAAAGAATAAATGGGGTGGGGTTAATGGATAATGAATGAGGGAAAAGTGGATGATGGATAGGAGTGGGGAATATAGATGTTGAATGTGCCGAGCCAAGACCAACATACCAAGTGACTTGTATGGAACAGGCGGAGAAATAAAGGACAAACAGGGTGGGGTTAATGGATAATGAATGAGGGAAAAGTGGATGATGGATAGGAGTGGAGAATGTGGATGTTGAATGTGCCAAGCTGAGACCAACATACCAAGTGACTTGTATGCGTTTTAGTCACTTGCACATGGAAATAGACTGATTGCTTGGTCGGCAATGCTGAGTTACTGGATACTCGGTATGTGTACTTGACAGATGCAAATTAAGTCGATATTCGTACTGGTGAATAGTCCAGTTGACTGGGGGTTATATACATGTAACTATCCTTGTATTTTCTACTGTCCAGTCTAAAGACAAGGGGAAGGAGGAAATACAAGGGGTGAATAGAAAGCGAAGAACAAGGGAGTCAGGTACATGGTGATCCTTCAAGACACCTACTGCAAGAACAGAACCGTGGTTATGGAATCATGGGAATTTCGATTATGGAACTTTAACTTGTTGAAAAGGGATCTGTCAAGTACATGTACTGGGTATCAGTAATTCGGCAGTGCCAATCAGACGATTAGTCTATTTCCATATGCAAGTGACCAAACTGCACAAGTTACTTGGTACATCGGTCTTGTCAGGTCTCAGTACTGCCGATGGTGCTGTCGGAACTGGCAAAGTCCTGCAGGCCAGTTGGGGTGGCTTGGCTTCAATGTACTCGTGTGTTGCACCCTGCCTCCTGTGTGTGCCACTAACTTGTAATGGGAAAGGATACTCAGGCAGATGCTGAG
The DNA here is from genome assembly GCA_003314385.1 of Gomphus sp. MG54. NCBI lineage: Eukaryota > Fungi > Basidiomycota > Agaricomycetes > Gomphales > Gomphaceae > Gomphus > Gomphus sp. MG54. The sequence continues at coordinate 3,258 of QLPG01011657.1, read as the reverse complement.
GGTGTCGGCCCAAGTAAGGACTTCTGAACAGAAGGAGGAGAGTAGAGAGGCATAAACCTAGTTGATACTCAGACTGAGGAACTATGTACATGCATCTACTACTTATATAGGCTGAGAGGCGGAATGTGGAATAAGGGTGGCATAAGACATGGAAAAAAGAATAAGGTATGAATACCATGTGGAGGTATAGTCCACAGCGATTAGAATAGAATAATGTCAGAGTAAGACAATGAAATATAAGCAGGTGAGATTGTGGGAAAGAAATAGAACAATAAGGAATTGCCAAGAATAAAACAATAGGGCCGCAAGTAAGTGGCAGAGAATAGTGAACCTCCCGAGGGTAAGCGAGTGAGGGGGAAAGAAAAAGAGTGTAGGGATGATAAAGAATAGGGGTTGGGGAAAAAGGATAATGAACCAGGTGATGAACTGGGTGTACCAAACCGAAATCGTATGCCATGGAATGATGTGAGTAAGGGTTAGTCGGTCGGTACTGCCGAGTAAGTCAAAGCATGATGTGTGGTCATGACAGGTCTCAGCTTGGCACATTCACCACCCACATTCCCCATTCCTATCCATCTTCCACTGTCAAGTACACGTACCGAGGACCTGATAACTCGGCGGTACCGACTAAAAATACTCCATTAGTAACCAAGTACGAACCATTCAATGAGTTGTTCTCGGCCAGATGCACATATCGGTCACACCCCTCATTCCTATGCCTACTCCTCACTCCTCAGTCCGCCTTACCTCGGGACTTCCTGCCCTTGTGTTATCTTCGGTTATGGCCTTGTTTTACAATCAGGCAACGTATTTGGTAATCACCCTTTTTAAAGTAGTACATGAAACCAAAGAAGAAGTCATGAAACTTCTTCAGTTTTTTTCCTATTGTGCTAGGGCATGTCCTATTATTCTGTCCTGTATTGTTTTATTTCCACTTTACATTTCTTATTCTAATTTTACTCGTTGTGGACAATAACCACATGCTCTGCATACCTTGTTGTCCCACATTCCTTATTCCACATGTCGCTTCTTAACCTATATAAGTAGGACATGCATGTACATACTTCCTCATTCTGGGTATCGACTAGGCTTAGGCCCTTCTACCTTCTTCTCTTCTGTTAAGTCCTCGACTCGGGCCGGCATCTTCAGCATCCCCCCGAGTATCTGTCTGTTGCAAATACAGTGGCATGCACGGCAAGTAGGGTGCAATGCACGAGTACGTTGAAGCCAACACCACTACTCTTGGCCTGCAGGACTTGGCCTTAGTCTGCCTGACCTTTCGACAACACCTCTCAGCAGTACCGAAGTCCATCAGTATCCGACTCCTGACATCCACTCATCCTTCACTCATTATCTATTAATCCCACCCCGTCTATCCTTTAATCTCATCCTGTTCCACCTTGGGACATTTCTTTATTGTCTTATCCTCAGCCATGACCCTATTGTTTTATATTTGGTCACTTTCTATTATCCTGTTCTTGGCCACATTTCCATTGTCTTATTTTCATTGTTCTATTCTTGTCTACATTCCTTATTCTATTTCTGATCATTGTGGACAATATCTCTACATGTTCTGCATACCTTATTGTTCTCCATTCCTTATGCTACCTTGCTTCTTAACCTATATAAGTAGTGCATGTATGTAGACAGTTCTTCATTCTGGAAATCAACTAGGTTTATGCCTTCTTGTCCTCCCTTCTCCTGTATAAAGTCCTTTACTTGGGACGACACTCTCCGCACTCTCCCGGGTATCTCTTCTGTCCCAAATCCGTGGCACATACAGAAAGTAGGGTGCAATGCACGGGCACATTGAAGCCAAGCCACTATGACCAGCCTGCAGGACTTGGCCGCTTCCTGCCAGCATGGTGAAGTCGGCACTATTACTATAGTGCTTGGCCCATGCATCATCGGCAGTACCAGTGCCTGACAGGATCACGGAAAGGGTGGTCGAGGGATCATTCTTGATAATCGCAGCTGGAAAATCCCTGGAGGTTGGGGAGTTGGGAATGCCCCCTGTCATTTTTGGTCATTTTTTGAGCCTAATCAGTCTGGAAAGTCCAAACCTCTCCTCAGGAAAATATTCACTTAAAATAGCCATATCTTGGCAACAAAAAAATTATAATATTTTTGGCAGGCCAATCAAGAGTGAAATACCTTCAGTAATTAATTCTTGATTTGCAAGAAGATTGAGCCAATGGATAATCATAAAAATATGCATATTTTTGCCTATCTATGTATGGACCTGCAAGCTACAATAACTATGGAACCAAATATTTAAACCTATGAAAGTGCCTCCAATTTTCTGGCTCAAGTTCTCAGTCCACAGTGTACAATGAATTCCTGGACTTATATAATCATAATTACATAAGGTTCAGTCCAGAAGCATGACTCACATAATATTGATATTTTGTGACATGACCAGTCACGAAAGTACCAGTCGTGGGAATATTATATTTCTTTATTGTAAAAGTAGTTACAATAGTGATAGAATGACTCCACAGGCTTCCAAGGCTTTCCAATACCTTCTGAACACCTCCACAAGCCTCATAAAAGAATTGCCTTATCATGAGATTACATAATTAGCTTATAATTAGTATAAAAGAAGCTAGCTATGTAGCATAAACTAACAATCATTTTTACCTATATTAATCCACAGGATTAAATAAGTGCCAGCAGCACTCTCATAAGTGGACCAAAGTCTGTTTAGGTAACTGGTCCAAAGACCAGAAGCCACACTCAACAATGGGTCTGAAGACCTGTTGAATAGGTTTATTCCAAAGAGTGAACCTTAGCTTTTGCTATCGAAGTAGCAGGCTACCCCTTTAAAAACTAAAGCCAGATAAAAAAAAATAGAAAAGTAGAGATAAACCTAAACTAGTCTAGAACTAATGGTTTAACATCCTTAAACTTAATTCTATATATAACAAAAAAGAGGCCTGACAAGACCCCCCTTAAATATTCTCTTTGGACAAATGACCCGGATCAGAATCAATAAAGACATTTTTCATGGCTACATGAGATTTCATTAAATCTTTATTGTAATACTCTTGCAATGACAGACTATGTGAAAATCTGGAGTATAATTTCTTAATTGGGTTCTCCATAAAACTAGCCTGTGCAGGTGTATTTTGTTGTCCTCCTGCATCTTGTTGGAGAACTTGACTTGCCTTGGTTCACACTAAAGTTTTGTCACAGCTTCTTGATGGCAGGGAAGGTCTAATAAGACTGATAACTGACACACAGAGCAACAAGTGCCTT
>QLPG01011652.1:0-10566 GCA_003314385.1 Gomphus sp. MG54 | reverse complement strand
TTTTCGACAACACCCTTCGGCAGTACCGAAGTCCGTCAGAATCCGGCTCCTGACACATGTAATGCCAAGACAGAATAGGCTGAATACATGAGGTACACTAAATTCAAAGGCTGATAGAGCATATGGCTGAAAAGGTGGATGAGGTTAAGTTAGGCTGAATGAGGCTGGTCTGAATAGTTAGGGATGCCAGCATAGTGGTTCCTAATACCTTTCAAAAGAAGGGCACAATGCACAAGTACATTGAAGCCAGCCACATCCATTCAGCTTGTTGGACTGAGCCAAAACCATGCCAGCATTCTGTTCTTGGCACTATTGCTCTAGTGCTTAGGTCATATGGTCTTAGCACCTTGGTGCTTAATAGGAAGAAGAGATGCAGTAAGTACATCAGAGTCATAGATATGACTACATAAACTCCAGTTTTTAACATATAATTAGGCTTACATTGATTGAGTGGAGAGGTGATTACACACATAGGATGAAATAAGACATTCATGGCTAAAAACACACTTAATATCAATAGAAGTAGTTACTAAAAAAACAGTGAATAAATAATTTTATTGGAAAGAGTGTGATTCCCATACCAGGAATACTCAAATAATCAAGGGCCACCTGAGAAAGACAAGGATATGATGATTTTTGCTTCTACCACCAGGAAAGTACATCATTTACATCCTCTGTATCAGTTGTCAGATGGTGATCAATTTCATCATGGCCTGGGATAGCAGTCTTTGATGACAAAGTTTTAATGAGAATGTTGATCATGTTTGTAGACATGATAAAAAAAGGGGGTAAATAAACTGATAAGATTCAATTGGCTTTTAAATTTAAACTAACACACAACTGATGCTTTAATAGGAATATCCCCTGCTACTAAAGCTTTATACTTAGATGAAAACTCTGATTGCAGAATCTTCTCTGCCACATCAATCCATTCTTGCTCCTAATTAGCTGTCTTGAAATATTCTAAATTATATTGAGAATGAAGAACTATAATATAAATCCTCAATAAAATGTAAACACTGTAAACTTTAAAAACTTACTAGTAGCAATTTGATAAGCTTCTGAGTCATCTGTTCTAGAATAATACCAGTTAAGAGTCTTTTTTGCAAGTCCAAGAGCAGCATGGATAGCAGATAATAGAGTATTATTAAGTATCTGTTTAGTTAAACAGTCATTTATATGGTCTATAATTGGGATTACATGAGCAATATTGGGGGTTGAGCTTGAGAAGAATTCCATTGCATGTTTGTGCATGTTTGATAACCTAAATGGTGAAGTCAGCACATGATGTTACAATAAATCCATAGATTACACAGTCACCTACCATTTGTTGTAATTTGATATGCAGATGAGGGTAGAAGGTATGGCCGACAATCTATTTGCTTGTAAATATTCTAGCTAATATATGTATCAATATCCTTTGTTCTCCTAATCCATCTTCAGTGACATTATGTGACATGTGACATACTGCCTCCTGTAGCCCAAACTCCAACACTCCCACTCTGTGGAGGTGTCAAGTATACGTACTGAGATCCTAGTAATTCGGCAGTGCTGACCAAGCAGTCACTCTATATCTACGTATAAGTGTCCACACCACATGCACATCACTTGGTACACTGGTCTCGGCTCAGCATATCCACCCTCCACATCCCCATCCCCATCCTTTGTCCACTCTTTCTCATTCCACCAACCATTAATCCTACCCCATCCACTCCTCATTCCCCAATCTACCTTACCTCGGGACTTCCTGTCCTTGTTTTATCCTCGGTTGCAACCATTGTTTTATAGTTGGGCACTCCCTATTATCCTACCCCTGGCCCACATTCCTTATTCCACATGTCGCTTCTTAAACCTATATAAGTAGGGCATGCATGTACATACTTCCTCATTCTGGGTATCGACTAGACTTAGGCCCTTCTACCTTCTCCTCCTCTGTTAAGTCCTCTACTCAGGCCAGCATCATTGGCATCCTCTGAGTATTCCATCTATTGCAAATCAGTGGCACACACGGAGAGTAGAGTGCAACACATAAGTACATTGAAGCCAAAGCCACTACTTCTGGCCTGCAGGACTTAGCCATTCCTGTCCGACATCTCGGCATTCCCAAAGCTTGACAGGAGGCATGCCTTTCAAATAGGATCCTCAATATCCCAGCCATACTCATTCAGTCTAAAATCTTTCTATGTATCAGATGCCATGGAAGAAACTCTCATGTTCTTGTTCTTTCCTTGTTTTCTTCTGCTAGCACTGTTGTAACAAATGGTGGAAGGAATGGGGAGAGGAAAGTGAGGGATAAGGAAATAAGGACAGAAATGCACATTAAGGTGCACATATGCTTGTATAACAGAGAGAAATAGTATAAAAACTGGGAAAAAGAACAAGTATTAGTTAGCATGTAGTAAAAGATAATGTAGCAACTGGACTTACTTGTAGTTACTATGCAAGAGACACAAATGGCAGTGACTTAGATGCTAAGTGCCCAGTTGATCAGGAGATGTAAGGGCCAGAAGAGCCAGAATTGTATAGAACACAGAAGGAGCACAGGAAAACAGATAGGAGGAGATGCAAAGGATATAGGGGAAGAGACTTACACACAAAGGAACAAGAATTGAAGAAACCGGGGCACATATATGTAGTCACCGAAGACAGATGACTGAGAAACAGGAGAATGAGACACAAGACATAACTCAGAGAGGGAATATTCATCACAAACGAGAAAGGAACAAAGGGAAAAGGAATTATATTCAATGGGCACCACTGACAGGTGCTATTCTCCAAGAAGATCTCATCGGGGCAATCTACAATGGACTGACCCTGCATATGCTCCACAAATTCTGTTAATTACAGATCATACTGTAGTCAGGACTTTCACTTGTATAAAGTCATAGTAACTGCAATGAATATAGTCAGTCTCTCATACTGAAAACCCCCTCACACTTATATTTGATATCTACTTAACGCACACATGTGATGTCAAGCTGCATTGGGTAGAAACCCCTCTTGTCATCATTCAGGGCTATGGACCCAGCGGGGATCATTAAATAGGTGCTATACATCACACTCATGCTATTATTGAATGAATATATTACTGTGGATCATTCACCATGACCAATGCGATCCTCTTGCATACCGCCCACCAGCTCCTCAGACCAGTGCTTATACAAGATCCAGTTGCCGTGCATCGATTGAACATAGTGTATAAATTCATGTAGTAAATTAACTACAAACTCCATAGTCACAAATCTTTGTACCATAGTAGCTAGTATCATCACTAGTAAATATCCCCTATCACAATATTCTAGAAGCACTGCCCTCTTGATTTTCCTACTCCCACTGAATTTGGGAATCAGATGTCCTAGTTAGAAGTGTCATGTCAACAGTACTATGTGCATATTCCATGAATTCCTGAGCAAGTTCAGCTTCATGTTTGTAATCACATACAGGTTGCAGTGCATTTGCCATAAGTGCAAACATATGTGGATTCTCCTTAGTGTACACAACCATATCACTTGATATGTTGATACATTCCTTTTATGGTAACCTCATTATATAATGAAATGAATGGCACAGGTCATTCTATTACAACCTTGCAATTACTTTGGAACACTTGCTCCCTGTTATGTTTCAATCCTTGAATTTCTCATCTAGCATAGGAATCCATTTCCTTTTTGAGATGGACTCTTTATAAATAAGGAATTGGTATAAGACCCTGTATGTTTGTTAGTCTGTGCTTCAGTCAGAATATTGACCAAGATTCGCCTGTGTTCACTTCCATCTCATTTCTGCTTCATTTCTACTTCATATGCCCAACCTTATTATTATGACTAACTTTGTCATTATAACCCTCTTCAATATAAAATTAGGGATATTGAGGTCTGGATGGCATAACACTAAGTTGAAGACAAACCCTACTACAAACCTCACTATTGCTTTGATATTAAGAGATATCATCATTAAAAACTATATGACTATGTCAATTATGGTTTTTAACAAGAATCAGTTTACTAAGTAGGACAATCAACTAGTTAAGCTGAAACTAAATGCTAATACCAGACTATCAATAGCTGCTAAGAATTACTAAGTTACAGTGTCACACTTGGACAAGTGGGAAGGAGATAAGATGAATTGACTACTTCAAAGGGGCAGGAAGGCCTCCTTATATACTAACTTACAGGCTGATTAATAAGCTAAAGTATCTCCTGACTGATCTAACTAATATAGAAAGGCTTCCAGTTACTGGTAAAATTTTATAGAAGGAGATGGAAGGTACTGGAAGCCTAAAGAAGTTTCTAGATTTATTCCTAGTAACTTTTTCTGATTTAGTAATAAATAAGCTCTTTAGACCAGATTTTAGCATATGATTCAGAGCAGAGAGAGTATATAGACATCTTATAGCATTATTCTAATATTTGTTTAAGTCAAGGAGTGTCTTAGACTAATATTTGTATGTTCCTAAAAAGACACTAAGAACTTAGTTCTGAGCTTGAAACTAATTATGGTCTAATTGTCTGGTAAGCAGAGCTTGAATTTTGGGCCAAATTTTTGATAGTGAATAATAGAGACTGAATTAGGGTAATTGGGAGCATCAGAAGGCATTATGAAGCACCAGAAAGGTTTGTAAAGGCCTAGGAAGGAATATTTGAGTAGAATGTAATTAGTAAATAAATGCTAATTATTGCAGATAACTATCTTACAAGTAAGAGACTGCTGTTTTTATACTTTTAATCTTTTGTGATATTTTTAGCTTTTGCTATCACAGTAATCCTGTCACTAAGATATATCTAACATAACCCAATGGTCATACCTGAGATTCCCAGATCCTTGGGCCCTCAAAACAATAGGAATAGACCTAAAGGATCTGAAACTAGATGCAGGGGTCAAATGTAGAGAACTGAGGACTAAAGAACAAGGTAGAGTAATGCAAGGAGATATGTCCTGAGACAGGCTTGTTAGAACTAAGACAAAGCAACTTAGTCCTGGAATATGCCTGGACTAAATACCTAAATCTTGGCTCAGGTACAAAGAGTCTGGTACAATGGTTATGAAGTTCTTCAAGGGCTATCAGGGTATGATCCATTTCAGATACTAAATTGATTCCAGTCTAGTTCACCTGAGTATGTAATGACAAACCTGAGGGTTATACCTGAGACTTATATGCCTTCAGAACTTCCAGATAGCCAGGTACTAACTCCTGAGGTCTGAGACTAGATGGGGATCTTTGAGGTTGAGAGCTGATGATTGAGAGCAGAGATAAACCAAGGTAAGAGGGATATAACCTAAGACAAGCTCACTTATTCTAGGCTCAAATTATTTACTCCAGGACTGATATAGCTGAACCAAGCATCCAAATATTGGCTCAGGTACCAGGAATTTGACTCTGGAATCACTAGACATGTATAGTAGGGGTTTGTATACTTTTGAAACCAATTGAGGGGTAAGGTATATTGAGAAAGAAAGGTATAGACAATGGGTATATAGGTCAGAGGACTCACTAGCAAGGGATTATAGGTTTTCATGTAATATGTTGGGGCATGGAGTATGTAGTATGTGTTAGGTATACAGTATATAGTATGTTAGGGTATGGAATATATAGAATATTAGAAAGACCAAGGAGAGAATAGGAGATATAGCAGGATATAACAGATGACTATCAGAACCAGTAGAATGTTGTAGATTCAGCCAGGGATATACCTTCTTCCCTACCTCTCTCTTACTCAGCATCCCTAGTCCTATAACCTACACCTGATGTGTATATGTTCTGATCCTCATATGTCATACATCTACCAACACACCTAACACATATACATTATATCTATATGACAGATATTCCATATATGCTACATACACATGTCAAATGCATATGACATATATGCAACATATACACACATCATACGTACATGCACCCTATTCTATCCATCCCTACTCTCAACTGCCTATATTACATATGCTGAATTTATATCACCAGCATCTCTCAAATGGATTACCAATGGCACAACCTATCTATCTCTAGGCAGGGCCATGTATTAATTCACAGAATCTATTCTAGGCTCAGGCTCTTATGAAATTGGTATATAAAGAGACACATATATTAAATCAAATTAATTAATCCTAAAAACATATTTTCCTCCATTTCCTTTGTCCTCTCCTAAAATCAAATAAATTATAGTTCAATATTTTCTATATAGAGCCTCTAGAAGAGCCTATCCAAAGCCAGCAGAAGCTAATAAAAGATTAGCAGAATATAGCAGATGTCAGGGGATGACCTGCTTTCTAGACCGAATCGAAACCAAAGAGTAGAACATAAAGGGGCTGTTATGGCCCGTGCCCCTCAATAAACCCATTCCAGTTCTCATAACCACCTGCACCCTTTCTAGGAGTTTTCCAACCATGATTAATAAGAACAGTCCTCTGACTGCCTTTCTATGATTCCATCTCAATAACCCAGAGTTCCACAATCCTAAATTCCTGGGATTCCATAACCAAGGTTCTACCCTTGTGGTAGGCATCTAAAAAAGAATCAATGTATACCTTGCTCCCTTATTCTTTCTTTCTATTGACCCCTTGTATTTCTCCTCTCCCTTTGGCTTTAGACCAGACAGTAGATAATACAAGGGATAGCTACATGTATATAAACCCCAGTCAACTGGGCTATTTGCCAGTACAAATATCAATTTAATTTGCATCCTAAGTTCCGACTTAGTTCTGGCTCATTTTCAACTTAGTCTCATAACATGCTCCTCCATTAACTCCAGTCTCTTGTCCTTTTGTAATCCCTTGAGGCTGAGTTCCTTGTTTTCGCTTTCCAGCCTTGCAATATGCCCCTCTGCCACTTTGACCTGCTGCTTCACAAGAGATAACTCTGCTTTCTGCATCTGCAAGTGTGCATTCTTCAACTGCAACTCTGGCAGACCCTTTCTCAGGCTCATGGACAGCAGTGCCCTTTGTGCGTCATCGTCAATGGTTCCCTGCACCTGCCTCACAGACTTTTCTCTTTCAAGTATGCCTGCTTTGAGCTCCACCTCAGGCCTTGCGTCAATCACCATTGGGTCAGTCTCAACCCACTCTCTAACAGGGACATCTGCCGACTGCTCTGTGTAGACAAGAATTCTGAACACAGTTGGAGCTTTAAGAGTGTTTTACTAGAAACTATTTGTTTACTGATGAGATAAATTTTGGACTGAAACTCTTCAGGCTCGAATGATCTAAATGATTACAGTACAGCTAAGTTTATCACAGAACAAGTAAAGCACATACATTGCACCCTCTACAGGGGGTTCTGTAAGGGCAACATACTCGGGTACTGATTTCAGTACCTGCTGGGAGACCAACAGCGGGAAACACCACAGCCCTGTGACCTACCCAGAGCCTAACCCAGGGACTCAAACCCTAAGTTTACCTACAGGCACTACCAGACACTAGTAGGGAGGTCCAGAAGTAAATATATAAAAGACAATGTAGCTAAATACTTGTGAGCTGCTTACCTAGTAGGGAGGTTCAGAAGAGAACAACCGAGGACCCCCTTACCTCAGTAGCAACTATATAGCTACTGTGACTGTGATGTAACAAACTCATCACAGCCAGCAAAGAAGATAAAAGGAGACAAGGGAAAAGGGATTACAAAATAAAGATGAAGAGGTAGGATAAGGAAATGATTAGGGAAGTAATAAGGGTAAAAGGAATAAGGGAAATAAGAGAATAAGGGGAGGAAAAGGAAGAAAAGGGAATAAACCAGTGATCCCCTGACAGGTTCAATGACTGTGACATTGAATTCCCATTGTTCCAAGGTGACTTTGGTATCCTGAGCAATGATAGCAAGGACCAGCTTAGTTACAGATCTGGTAAAGAGCCACTCTAGATATTTGAAAAGGTAGTATTTTGTATGTGTTATGAACCATGACTCAGACCAACCTAATCATCCAGCCACCGCTGTTCCTGGGAGATTCTAACCACAGCAATCCACAAGCCATTCCCCGAACATCTTTCTGTGGCTCCTTTCAATAAACCTATGACCTCAGAATCCAACTCCCTTCCACGATTCTGGAAACCAAGGTTCTGCACATGAACAAAATAAACCATAAGATCATCACATACCTCATCCCCTTGTTTTGACCTCTCCATTAGCCTCTTATATTTCCTTTCTCCCCCTTATCTTTACTTGGCAGAAGATAGTACAAGGATTAGTTACATGTATATAAGCCCCCAGTTGACTGGACTATTCACCGGTACAAATATCAACCTAATTTGTATCGTAGTTTCCAATTCAGTTCCAGTAAACTTTCCAACTTTCCAAAATTAGAAACAGTTGATCAAGGAGGGCACAACACATAAGTTGAAGCCAAGTCCCTGTGACCTTAAACAACTCAAACAACTAGTTGTATGACCTAATACCACAAACAGTCCTAAGCCCCTAGTGCTTCCTATCTTTCTACCTTTCCACTTCCATCCATGAACCCACGATCTCTAGTCCCTCCATCTCTAGCGTACCAAACCCCCTTATAGAAACCATTCAGAAGCCCCCAGAAACCCTTCCAGAAGTATCTAGCTAAGCACCTGACACATGAATCTAACAGTATGCAGTTAACAGAGACATTACTTACTATTAACTTGTTTCAGATTTCTAATTACTCAGAAACTTCAATATGGCAAACCACAAATAGTAAAAAACATTAGCTACACACCGGTCAAGGTATTTCTCCAAAGCTGAACTCCCAATTTCAATTACAGGTTGTCCATGCTTCTTTACCCAGCAGAAGTCATCATCAGGGTATATGTTGCACTGATATAGAATTCTGAAGATGTTTCTCATTCTATGAACCAGATTTGGCTAATGGCCAATTTACAATAGGACATACAGATTAATGCTATATTTGAAAATATCCATAACTATCTTGCAGGAACCCTCAAGGAAGATTTTAGTGGGAGCCAATGTGCTTTTCTAACTTTCTGAAATTAGAGCAGACAATTGAGGAGGGCACAACACATAAGTTGAAGCCAAGTCTCTCTGACTTTAAACACCCAAATGACTAGTTGTACAAGTCTAACACCATGACTGACCCTCACCCTAAGTCCCCTGTGCTTCATTCTCTACTCTCTGTCCCCTTCTGTCCTAGCCCTTGACCTTATGACCTTCGACCCCCTATTTCCAGTAGTGTTATATTAAGTGCCTGACACATGGATTTAACAGGGGCATTGACCAAGGAGATCAATGGGTCAAGGGAAGGATGGACATAAGATGTGCTCTTCTTAAGCTAGGCAAACCAACCACAGTCCTGCACAATGCCAAACTGAGATACTAACAATATGGGCCAGTTACTAGGAGTTTGGGTTTGCATACCTTAGGGCCTGACTGGGGGGTAAGGTATGTTAAAGAAGCAAGGTATAGGCAAAGGGTATATAGAGTATGGACTCACTGACAAGGGACCTTAAGATTTCCTCTTAGGATTTCCCCTTTGTCAGGTGAGCCCTCCTTCTTTTGGGTATATACAATGTCTGAACTCTTAGGATTTCCCCCTTATCAGCTCTATGTAACAGCCCACAGGTGCTACAGGGGTTGCCCTTATAGCAGAAGCTTAGCAGAATCTATAAGAAGCCAAGCAGAACCAAGCAGAAGCTTAGCAGAACCTATCAGAAGCCAAGCAGAACCTAGTAGAAGCTCAGCAGAACCCATCAGAAGCCACACAGAATCCAGCAGAATCCTAGCAGAAGCTATAGGAAATTAACATAACCTAACTATGATTTTTCTGAGTTTAAAGATAAGTCTTCCCCTATAGGCCATTGTACCATCCCCCTTCCTATAAAACCCCCCACTAGCCCCCACCAGTGTTTCCAAGTTCATTTGTATCTAGCAAAATCCATAGTCTAGTAGAAGCTAGTAGAATTCCAAGCAGTACCTAGTAGAAATTTAACTAAAGCTAGGAGAAGTCAGGAAGGTTACCAAGAAAGCAAAAGGAGTATGTTGTTTAGGACATGGAGTATGCAGTATATCAGAGCATAGGAAATATAGTATGTTAGAGCATAGGGTATGTAGTATATTAGGGTATAAGGTATATAGTGTGTTATGGCATAGGTTATATAGTATATTAGGGCATGAGGTATGTAGTATGTTAGGGCATAGGGTATATAATATGTTAGGGCATGGGATATGTAGTATGTCATGAGGTATATAATATTAAGACTAGACAAACTAAAATTCAGTATTCTTCAAAGAAACACTTGGTTTTATTGATGAATAACTACCTAGACAATATAAAACTAATAGGTGATAATTTTTGAAGGGGGTGGGTAAATAACTAAATTACCAACTCAGGGTCCAAGCACACTTCATACTGACCTATACCAAAATCACTGCAGCTGGGGTGGCATGACTCTTCCTATACTATGTATGGAAGTGTCATGATTTCTCTACTCCTCTATCTATTGCTTGTTATTGGACTCCGCTACTCCGCTAGACCATATGTACAGTTCTTAGGTAATTAGTTAAAGCTCAGTCTTGAGCTGGTCAATACACCAACAAGTATCATTGCTCATTTCCTTCTTCCTCTCTCCAGTGTTGAAGCTCTTGTTGTT
>QLPG01011649.1:0-11889 GCA_003314385.1 Gomphus sp. MG54 | reverse complement strand
CAAAAAATGAAACGCATCCGTCAGAAGGTTTCGTGTCATTTTCCTCTTTGTATACCATTTGTTGATGCTGATCTACAGCTCCCTCGTGACCTCGATACATGGAGAATACCAGGAGATTCACATGAGGCCGAGGAACAGATCTGGAAAGATGCAGAGGAAATATTCCGTGACCGAGGCTTCACGCTATGGCCCCATGGGTTCTTTAGTACTCTCTTCTCCCCTGGTACCACCTGTCCGTTATCAAGTGGATTTGGCTATGCCGCGCCAAACAGAGACCTCGCTGATAGTGTGGAAAGGCTTGATCGATTTCAGTACACAGTGCGCTTCTTGCATTACCCTCGCTTCCATCTTCTTACATCTGCGGTTAGAATCCTCTCACCAGAATGGTTCGCACGCGCGAAGGACATGATATCGCTGTCCGTGTCATCGTGATTGGAGACGAAGGGCACCAGCATCTGAAAATACTCAGGAAAATTGCAACTGGACCCCAGAGTCTGCACAGTAAAAACCAAGCTCTTCCCATGCTTAGCGAATTCCAGTTTGAAGACATCATTTTTGGACTTTTCCCTAAGGTGGCCTGTTCGTTGGAGGACGCGTGCGATCCCTTGCAACAGAACTCTGTCGGGGACGTGATAGACATGGTGATGCAGGGGCTAGAAGTGAGCGTGGCTTTCTCATCTTCCAGCATGAAAAATATTGATGATATCATACGGGCCCTCGCATATCTTCATGGCTTAAATATAGCTCATCAGGTGAGGACCCACTATATCAAAGCTTAACTTGTCGCTAATCCTCATAATTTTTTCTAGGACGCATTCCGTGACAACTTTTTAGTACAATGGATTCCCGGATCCATGCTCACCAGGACAATTCCTGTGTCTCGCCCCCGGGTATACCTGATCGACTTCGAGGTGGCTGTAGACTTTCCACCCGAATGCCCTCCAGAAGAGCGTGTCTGCATTGGCTGCCCTCTAGGCGGTTCCTTTCCGGAACCTGAAATGTATTCTAGACCGATTCCGCTTGAAATGGGACCTGGCAAACCGTATAATCCTTTCAAATTAGATGTCTGGCAATTTGGCGTGAGCTTCCATCAATTCCAGGTATGCGGATCTTATTATAGATCACTCCCTAGAATAACTAGTACTCATCTTAATATTGGTAAATTTTTTCCTCTAATTTGTTCCACTATGAAGACCACCATTCCGGAAATAGATGATATTCTAGCAGATTTCTTTGTAATCAACCCAGAGCTTCGCATGGGTGCAAATGAGGCACTAAAGAGGCTTGGAAAGGTAGTTCATACCATGGGACCAGAATCATTGGTCATTTCGCCGAAGGTACTTCCTAGGGAAGGTTCATGATGAAATTTTATTAAATGGTTGGTTATAAACTGTTGGGCCGTTCCTGGTTGCATCTAATAGGGCTTATACCTGTCATAACCGCAATCTGAGAATTTTTTGAGCTATTAAATTGAGAAAATGTTCTAAGCGTTTTGAGTAGTTGGAATTTATAATACCTGTTTAATACCTGTTTAACCAATAACTTTTGAGCTTTGCTGGTCATTTGTCAATGAAGGGATACTCTTGTGCCTCAAATCCTATTGACACCATGGATGTTTTCATAAAAACTCAGGTTAGAAACTTCAATTTCATGTGCAGGCAGTATATGTGTGGTATCCATACCTCCCATGTTAGAATAGTGTATTCTAGCAGTTTATTATATGCCTACTTGTTGTGTACAAGCAATAGCTGTCTGCTTTTGTAATCAGTGTTCTTTTGGTTGCAGCTACTGTGCTAAGCATAAATTTTCTGAATGCCCCTCAAGTCATTGATAATATTTACTCATTGTAACTGGCATGCTCTGTGACAGAGTGTACACACTGTAAAATATTGCAAACATAATTTTACTTCCGTGACCAAGTGTGGAAACATAACAAATCTTGAAGATAAAAAGTACCCTTACTGTGTTACTGATTAGAATAAGAGCTGGAGTAATGTAGGAATAAACAAGTAAAATTCCTGCAATTAAGCAGGAGATAGAATAATCAAGATTTTTGCACTTTTAAACTAGGAATGGATGCCAAAATAGTGAGATTACTTTTTACAAATAATACACTAAATATTACAATCAATAGGAGTTATAGAAACTTATAGAAACAATGATTATAGGAGAGAATGAGCCAACATAACATTAAAATGGGGGTCAATGTTTTGGAACCTGGACAAGATTTTGGTGTTGAAGATATATGTTAGGTCTAAGGTCAAACTGCTATTAACTAGGTCAACCAAAAGGTTTCTGTTGGTTGGAAGGCCCTGGGTCATATAACTGAGCTGAGCTATAGACCATGATTGATGGTTGATGATCAAAGCAGGAAGACTGTCAAGTATACGTACCGAGGATTCGATAAACTCGGCGGTACCGACTAAAATACTCCATTAGTAACCAAGTACGAACCATTCAATGAGTTGTTCTCAGCCAGACGCACATATCGGTCACACCCCTCATTCCCATCCCATGCCTACTCCTCACCCCTCAGTCCACCTCACCTCGGGACTTCCTGCCCTTGAGTTATCCTCAGTTATAGCCTTGTTTTATAATCGGGCATTTCCTATTGTCCTATCCTAGGGCACGTCCTATTATTCTGTCCTTTATTGTTTTATCCCTGCCTTACATTTCTTATTCTAATTTTACTCGTTGTGGACAATAACCACATTCTCTGCATACCTTGTTGTCCCACATCCCTTATTCCACATGTCGCTTCTTAACCTATATAAGTAGGACATGCATGTACATATTTCCTCATTCTGGGTATCAACTAGGCTTAGGCCCTTCTACCTTCTTCTCTTCTGTTAAGTCCTCAACTCGGGCCGGCATCCTCAGCATCCCCCTGAGTATCTGTCTGTTGTAAATACAGTGGCACACACGGCAAGTAGGGTGCAAAGCACGAGTACGTTGAAGCCAACACCACTACTCTTGGCCTGCAGGACTTGGCCATAGTCCGCCTGACCTTTCGACAACACCCCTCGGCAGTACCGAAGTCCGTCAGTAATCTGATGCTTGACAAAGACAGGTGATGTCAAGACCGTGGTACCGAGCTCCAGTACATTCGGTAATACCGACTGACTGGCCATCCTTCACCCATATCATTCTCACTATTATGAGGTTTTGGTTCAGTACTTCTGGTACATCATCCAGGCTACTTCTCCCATGCTATCCATCTCATCCTTCACTATCCTCCCATCCCCTCACCCGTTTTCCCCAAACATATGATGACCACTCGTTTTCCTGATCACTGCCCTATTGTTTTATCTTCGGTCATCCTCTATTGTTCTATTCTCACCTACTACTTCATTATTTTATTCTCAGCCATACCCCATTATTCTAATCTCACTTACATTCCTTATTCTATTCTTGATCACTGTGGACAATGTCTCCATGTGGTTTTTTCATACCTTATTGTTCTCCATTCCTTCCGTAACCCTGTTCCACATCTTGCTTCTTAACTATATAAGTAGCGGGATGTATGCAGATAGTTCCTCACTTAGAATATCAAATCGGTTTGCACCCCCTCGTCTGCCTTCCTTATCTAAAGTCCTTTGCTCAAGCCAATGCCCTCGGCATCCTACAAGACTTCCCCCTGTCTAAATTAGTGGCACACATGGAGCAGCAGGGTGCAATGCACGAGCACATAGAAGCCTAGCCACTCCGAAACAGTTTGCAGGACTTAACTGGTATCTCAGTGTCACCGAATCCTAACAGGTGATGGGTTGGAAGGCAATGAGTGGATAGACGATGGGTGGATGGGCAATGTCAGGCACCAGGAATGCCAATGATGTGTGCACCGAGCACTATTGTAATAATGCCAACTTCACAATGCTGGCAGGAATCGGCCAAGTCCTGCAGACCAATTGGGGTGGCTTGGCTTCAATGTACTCATGCATTGTGCCTGTCAAGTACATGTACTGAGCATTGGGTAACTTGGCAGTGCCAACCAAACAATCAGTCTAATTCCACATGCAAGTGACCAAACCACATACAAGTCACTTGGTACATCAGTCTTGGCTTGGCACATTTACCATCCACACACTCTATTCCTATCCCTCATCCACTCTTCCTTCATTTATTTTCCATTATTCCCATCCTGTTTATCCCTTATTTCTTGGCCCATTCTACCTCAGGACATTTCTTTATTGTTTTATCCTTAGCTACAACTATTGTTTTATATTCAGTCATTTTCTATTATCTTATTCTTTGCCACATTTCTGTTATCTTATTCTTTGCCACATTTCTGTTATCTTATCATTATTGTTCTATTCTCACCCTGATTCCACATCTCACTTCTTAACTTATATAATTTGTGCAATGTATATAGATAGTTCTTCACTCTGAATATTGACTAGGTTTATGCCTTCTTGCCTTCCCTTCTTTGGTCTAAAGTCCCTGACTCAGGCCAACACTCTTAGCACTCTCCCGAGTATCCCTTCTGTTCCAAATTAGTAGCATGCATGGAAAGTAGGGTGCAATGTACGAGTATATTGAAGCTATGCCACTCTGATCGGCTTCCAGGACTTGGCTGATTCCCACCAGCATTGTGAAGTTGGCATTATTACAATAGTGCTTGGCCCACGCATTGTTAGCATTCCCAGTGCCTGACAGTATATTCAGAGTCACACTACTTCTGTGCTTTTTCACTTGTTACAATTATGCCCCCACAAACTAGATCGTCAGCTCATGCCAAAGACATTGGCTCACCCCTATAGTTTTACAATGCAGGGTGCGTGAGGCCTCTGGCACTCCACCCCTCCTTATCAGTTACACTTTGCCATCAATCGAACTATGGCCTCTCACCTCCCCCTTCAAGCAAGAGTCATGTATCAAAGAGGTGATTGATGATGACATCAAATACATAGATGATGACAATGGCAACCAGGGACCCTATTATGTAGAGGACAAACTCAGATTGGTACATTCTCATGCAGGTACCAAGACTGAGGGACAGCTGCAGCAAAATCAGCAGGCAGACACACCTGAACCTCCTTGCACCCCTGTAGCCACACCCCCTCAACCCACAGCTGCACCTCGTCAGCCTGTGGCTGTGCCTCCTCCACATGCAGCCATATTCCCTCAGCCTGCAGCTATACCACCGAAGCCAGGCAAGCTCCCCAAGCCAGGCTAGGCAGGCTCCACAAGCCGGGCCACCTCCTAGGGCCAGGGCCCCCATAAACCTGGCCAACCATGACCTTTTGAATGCTATTCTCAAACTTGGTAGAACAGCCTGACACTATCTTGAGGATGGTCAAGCTGCTAGAATTCATGAGCTGGAACCCTTTGATAGGACTGACCCAAAAAAGCTAAAAGGTTTTTTTTTTTTTTGCAGGATGAATTTCCATACCTGGCCTAACTCATTTCCTGATGATAGACAAAAGGTCAACTACATGGTCTTCTATCTGAAGGGAATGGCTTTAGAATGTTGTGAGCCTTACCTGACTGGTAATCCAAACATGGAACCTCACTGGACAAGCGATTTGGAGCTATTTATCAATGAGTTACAGATCAACTTTGGCTCATGGGATGAACAAGTCAATGCTGAGCTAGCTGTCGAGAAGCTAACCATGCAGGACAATCACAAGGATATTAGATTTTTTTGTAGAATTTTACAGGTTCATGGCTCTTGTCAACTACAATGACAATGCGCTCCTCTGCAAGGCATATATTGCACTGCCAAAGCACATCAAGGACAGCCTCATCCATTTTGACAAACCCTGCACACTTGATGACCTTTGAAACCTTGTTCAGAGGATTAACATGAGATACTGGGAATGAAAGGCTGAGAAATCTCTGGAGAGCAGTAATGAGCCAAAGAAAGATTCAAAATCAGACAAGCCTGGCAACAGATCCACCCTGGATGTCAAGTCTACAATATCAAGCTCCAGTTTACTCGACAGTACTGACCGACCAACCCTTACCCATACCATTCCTCACTAGTACGTGGTCTTAGCTCGGTACATCTGGCTCATCATTTGGTTCAATTTCCCTACCCCACCTTTCTATTCTTTATTATTCTTCTATTCCCCATCCTTCCCCTTGCCCAATTACCCTCGGGACATTCACTGTTAATTTATCATTCGGTCTTGGCCCTATTGTTTTATATTCAGTCACCCTCTATTGTTCTATTTTTTCCTCACAATCCTACTCATTTATGGTCAGTCATATTTCATTGTCTTATTTTTGTTGATATCATATTGTTCTATTCTAGATCACTGTGGACAATATGTCCACATGGTCTCCATACTTTATTCTTTTCTCCATGTCTTATGCCACCCTTATTCCACATTCCACACCTATATAAGTAGTGAATGCATGTACATAGTTCTTCAGTCTGAGTATCAACTAGTTTATGCCTTCCTGCTCTCCTCCCTCTGTTCAGAAGTCCCCCACTTGGGCTGACACTCTCGGCATCCTCCTGAGCATCTCTTCTGTCACAAATCAGTGGCATGCACAGGAGGCAGGGTGCAACACATGAGCACATTGAAGCCAAGCCACCCCAACTGGCCTGGAGGACTTGGCCGGTTTCTGACTGTACCTTCAGTATTACCGAGGCCTAACACTGGACAACTGCCAGCAAGGTAATGGCAATGATCACAGCAGCAACAAGGACAATTCAAACCAGTCAAAAAGCAAGGACAGTAAAGCTCCTCAGCCAAATCCACCCAAGTATACCAAGAACCTCAGCAAGGATGGCAAGCTCCTCCTGACAGAACATCAAAGACACATGGACAACAACCTGTCTCTCCTCTGTGCCACCAGTAATCAAAAAGTCGCCGAATTCCCTAAGGCAACCAAGGCCCACACAACTACAACCCCTGACTCTGCATCCCAGGCAACTGATGGTTTGGACGTCAATGTGAGGAATTAGCCAAGGTGACCGAAAACTAGTCTGCCATCCATTAGCCTCTAAGCATACCGAGAGTTGCATTGATTTGGCAAGTAGTGAGGTTTAAATCAATTCTTCTATTTCTCTTCATTTTCTTTAATTCTTCTATTATCTGATTGGGTGCCAAAATCCTCTATAACCCACCTTGCATACTTGATTGAATCAGCATCTGCTCATAGTTTATTCCTCTTGTTCTGGAAATATAAAAAATCCCCATTATGTTTTTATTCTCCCTTAGAATTCTTTTGATCTAGTACTGCTAATTCAGTCATTACTGAATATGTGGATATACCTGCTAGATTTTCTGGTTGTATCCCTGTAGATAATAGGGTGTACATTGGTCTACACTGTAACAGGTCAAAACACATGATAATGCATTGAATGTAGTGTGATTGGTCGATTGTGAGAGTCTTTGTCAAACAGTCACATGTGATGTGTAGGCCAAGGAAGTGTTTTATCTCCCCTAGAACAGTTATTTTATAATGTTTGGTTATTGCTACTTTGAGATCCTGAATTGCATTCAGAATGCTGAAAAGAGCGATGTCGTTGATATAGACCAGCATGATAAGTGGGTTCCCCCTGTTGTGACATTTGATAAAGATTAATACATCACTAGAAATGTTTTTCTGGAATCCGAGTCCCTCCAGTGTGTTTTTCAGGTGCGCTGTCAAGTACACATACCAAACTCCGGTAATTCGGAAGTGCTGACTGAGCAGTCATCCTATGTCCACATACAAGTGTCTACGTCGCATGCAAAGTCACTTGGTATGCCAATCTTGGCTCGGCACATCCACAATCCACATTCCTTGCCCCCATCCCTTGTTTACATTACCTCAATCACCATCCATTAATCCCACACCATTCTCTCCATAATCCTCGACTCACCTTACCTCAGGACTTCTTGTCTTTGTTTTATCCTCAGCCACAACCATCGTTTTATAGTTGGGCATCCCTTATTGTCCTAGCCTTGGCCATATTCCTATTATTCTATGTTTTATTGTTCTATCCCTGCTTGCATTCCTTCATTCTAATTTTACTCGTTGTGGACAATACCCACATGCTCTGCATACCTTATTGTCCCACATGCCTTATTCCACATGTCACCTCTGAAAACCTATATAAGTAGGCCATGCATGTACATATTTCCTCATTCTGGGTATTGACTAGGCTTAGGCCCTTCTACCTTCTCCTCCTCTGTGAATTCCTCTACTTGTGCCAGCATCATCGGTATACCCCTGAGTACCCCATCTGTTGCAAATCAGTGGCATGCATGGAGAGTAGGGCACAACACACGAGTACATTGAAGCTAAAGCCACTACTCCTGGCCTGTAGGACTTGGTCATTATATGTCCGACCTCTTTGTTACATACCATTGCAATGGTTGGTGAATACATGTAACAAGTTGCTGTTTAAATAGTGCCCACAGACTAATGCCAGATAACCTGGCATAGTGGCCTTTTGGCCCAGTTGAAAGAACATATCACTGTGGGAATTTGTTGCCTTTTACAGTATGCCAGGTTGACCAAGGTCAGCAGTTCAAATCCCTGTGTGCGCAATAATTTGGAGAGTTGTTGCAATCACTTGGACCCCAGGAACCCTGGCTTACATGATGGTCCATGACATCATGGGGGTCTGCTATGTCAAACAGTAATTAGAGTGCTTGGGGGCAGCCACAGACAGGCCTGGGAAACCTGTTAAGATATCATCACTGTGGCACCTCGAGGGCTTGGTACCTAAGGGGGAGGTACTGTTACATACCATTGCAATGGTTGGTGAATACATGTAACAAGTTGCTGTTTAAATAGTGCCCACAGACTAATGCCAGATAACCTGGCATAGTGGCCTTTTGGCCCAGTTGAAAGAACATATCACTGTGGGAATTTGTTGCCTTTTACACTCTTGGCATTCTCAAAGCCTGACATGCGCATGCCATTGGCGACCTGCCTGCTTTAGACCATATGAAGCTTTTCTGAGGCAACACACCTTTCCCTCCTGTCTGTTTATCATGAATCCCTTTGGTTGATCCATGTATATTTCCTCATCCAAGATTCCATTGAGATATGCTGACTTGATATCGATATGGTGAATATCCCAGTCCAGCTGTGTTGTGAGTGCAAGTAATAATCTTAAGGAGTTGAATCTTGCAATGGGAGCAAAGGTTTCTTCATAGTCAATACCAGTGGTTTGTGAAAAACCCTTTGGAATAAGATGGGTGTGGTGATGGATGATGTTCCCCTGGGTGTCATGCTTTGTCACATATACCCACTTACACTTTATAGCCTTGCAATCCTTCGGTAGGTTGCATCATTCCCAAGTGTCATTATTAATGAGAGTGTCAAGTACATGTACCAACTACCTAGTAATTTGGCAGTGCCAGCTGGACTGTCAAGCCTACGATACTGAGCTCTGGTTCACTCAGTAGTATTGACCGAATGACCCTTACCATTCAATCCCACACACCAGTGACACATCATTCCTCAATAGTACATGGTCTCAGCTCGGTACATTCAGTTCATCACTGTCAGGCTCTGGAAATGCCGAGGAGTGGCCAAGTCCTGCAGGCTGGGAATAGTGGCATGGCTTCAATGTGCTTGTGTGTTGCGCCCTACTTCCCATGCGTGCCACCGATTTGGGACAGAGGGATACCCAGGAGAGTGCCGAGAGTGTCGGCCCAGGTAAAGGACTTGGGACAGGAGAAGGGAGGACAAGAAGGCATAAACCTAGTTGATTTCCAGAACAAAGAACCATCTACATACATTGGCTACTTATATAGGCTAATAAGTGAGATGTGGAACAGAGTGGCACAAGGAATGGAGAACAATAAGGTATGAAGAATCATGTGGAGGTATTGTCCACAATGATCAGGAATAGAATAAGGAATGTGGACAACAATAGAACAATAAAGTATGGCTGAGGACAAAAGAGTGAGTGAGAATAGAACAATCAGAGTGGCAGAACATAAAACAATAGGGCCACTGCCAAATGACAACAAAGAGTGAATGTCCTGAAGGTAAGCAGGCAAGGGGAAGGACAGGGAATAACAGAATGACAAAGGATATAGGGGATGGGATGAGGAAAGTGAACCAAATGATGAACTGAATGTACTGAGCCGAGGCCACACACTGGTAAGGGTTGATATGGGTAAGGGTTGGTCGGTTGGTACTGCCGAGTAAATCAGAGCATGGTATTGTGGGCTTTACAATCACTTGGTTCACTCTACTCATCCTATCCTTTCTATTCTTTATCACCCTTTCATTCTCCATCCTTCCTTCACCTGCTTCCCCTTGGGACATTTACTATTCACCTATTAATTGGTTGCGGCCCTATTGTTTGATATTTGGCCATTTTCTAATGTTCTATTTTCACTCGCACTCTTACTTGTTTATTATCGGTCATGTCTCATTGTTCTATTCTTGTCTACATCTTATTGTTCTATTCCAGATCGCTGTGGACAATACTTCCACATGGTCTCCATACCTTATTCTTTTCTCCATGTTTTATGCCACCCTTATTCCACATTCCATCTCATAGCCTATATAAGTAGTGGATGCATGTACATAGTTCCTTGGTCTGAGTATCAACTAGGTTTATACCTTCTTGCTCTCCTGTCAAGTACATGTACCGAGACCCATCTATTCAGCATTGCTGACTGAGCAATCATCCTATATCCATGACCAAGTGCCCACGTCGCATGCATAACACTTGGTACACTGGTTTTGGCTTGGCACGTCCACCATCCACACTCCCTGTCTTCACCCTTTGGTCCGTCTCCCCTCAGGACTTCCTGTCCTTGTATTATCCTCGGACACGACTCTATTGTTTTATACTCGGCCACTCCCTATTGTCCCATCTTGAGTCATGATTCTATTATCCTGTCTTTTATTGTTCTATCCCCGCTTTGCATTCCTTGTTCTAATTTGATTCGTTGTGGACAATAATCGCATGCTCTGCATACCTTGTTGTCCCACATTCCTTATTCCACATGTCACTTCTTAACCTATATAAGTAGGACATGCATGTACATATTTTGTTATAGCCCATACTGCCAAACAAACCCACATTAAGTACCACAACCACCCACACCATTTCTGGGACCCATCCAATTGCTCAAAGCCTGCATAACAGATTTCTGGAGGTCCAACATACATTCCGAGGTTCCGCGATTCCGAACCTCCAAAGACTCCAAAGTCAAGGTTTCGCTACTTTGATAACTGACTTGCAGGACCATCGCGTACCTCACTCCCTTGTTCTCTCTTTTATATTTGACCCCTTGTACTCCCTTTCTCCTTGTTTTATGACCGGCATAGATAGTACAAGGATAGTCACATGTATATTGCCTTCCAGTTGACTGGACTATTTGCCAGTACAAATATCAACTTAATTTGTGTCATAGTTTCCGATTAGTTTCCGGTAAACTTCCCGACTCTCTGAAATTAGGGACAGACGATCGAGGAGGGCCCAACACATAAGTTGAAGCCAAGTCCCTGCAACCTCGAACCACTCGTACCACCCTATACTGAACAGCCCCCAGACCCCTGGTGTTCGACTTCTGTTTCCAATTCCGATTCTGACTCCAATCTGATCCAAACCCTTACCTACCTTCGGAATACAAACTCTCCCCCTGGAACCCTAATGGAAACCCCCCGACCCCTTCTGGAAGTCTCTAACCGAGCGCCAACATGTGGATTTAACATATTTCCTCATTCTGGGTATCGACTAGGCTTAGGCCCTTCTACGTTCTTCTCCTCTGTTAAGTCCTCGACTTGGGCCGGCATCATCAGCATCCCCCCAGGTATCTATCTGTTGCAAATCCAGTGGCACGCACAGCAAGTAGGGTACAATGCTGACAGTAAAGCGACCGATCTCAACCATGTTCCAAATCAGACTCCGACGGCACTCATCCCATATCACCTTCACTGTTGCCACATCACACAGCCAACCATTCTATTCAGCCC
>QLPG01011644.1:0-11762 GCA_003314385.1 Gomphus sp. MG54 | reverse complement strand
ACCATCTGCTGAGGAAGAGATAGCTGCACGAGACACGACCTTTGGCATGACAAGCGGAAGACTGGAAACACCGGCAAATGCCGAGGCACTAGTGTTGCAATGCAAATAATGGTGAAATGGAGAATCTCATCTCATCTGTACATCTTAGCTCTTTCAAGAGATGTAATAAGGATTTTCTAGCAAAATTGAATGATTTTGACATATAATATCATGCAAGTTTCATACCCTCTGGTTTCCAATTATTCCCCCAACAGGCATAAACGAGTTATATATTTTGCGTGATTAGAAATTTAATGTAAATATTGACAAATTACTTGTACAGAATATCCCGACATCTTGGCGCTAGGTGCTAGCGGTCGTGTTTTTTGCACTGGTGGGGGGAGCTGCACTAAAAGAGATCCGAGGTAGATTCTTTATGTATTTCGGTCATCTCGGGCACCATAAGCGCTTAGCGCTTCGAGCACTCTAATTGATATTCTCTCTCTCTCTCGGGTTGGAGGTTCGATTGCAGTGCAAGGCAATTTTTAATTTACTTTTGATCCTTCCTTACAAACATTCTTCAGATTTTGCATACAACAAAAAAAAACTAATGTAAATATTCACAAGTTACTTATAATTTTGAAAGAATCCTAGTAAATGGTTAAATTTTTGAGGTAGATTGTTACATCTACAATTCAGCAAACATTTGCACTGGCTGCTACGTCAGTTGATGCATGTGCAGAATCTAGGACACTTACGAGCTCAAGTTTAATATCCGTAACACTCGCAGCACCCAGGAGGGCCATGCCCGCGTGGATTTCACGCTCCAGGATTTGGATGAGGTCGAGCACTCCTGCTTCGCCATAGGCCTATACAGTGTCAATGTAACAAACCAAAAATAAGGTGAATGACAATATTGGAAAGGGAACTTACACTTTGAGCTTGGTGACCCAGTCCAATAGCACGAGCGCCAAGGCACCCACATTTCAGTACGTCTAAGAACGTCGTTAATTAACAGGTTCATGGACGTACAGCGAAACAACGCAAGCCATCATCAAACGAGATTTAAAAGTGAATGCGGGAAGTGATCATCTTACCAGAGGACAATTGTAGTATACATAAAGTGATATATTTTCTTGTAATGGTTTTGGTGAAGTCCAACATAACTATTAGCTGGTGTGCCCTAACAGTAGTTTCTTTGTAAACATTTGACCTCTTTGTCCAATTTATCCGAGTCCTTATTCTCTAGTTAAGGCACAGAATTATCAGTGATATGAGCAGAACCATACATTTCCTTGACCAGTGTCACCGGACTTGGGTTGTCCTGGAAAGTGGCCTGATCCGCCTCATGCGTGATCTCTATTAGTCTATGCTGCTGCGTGAGTAGTTAAACAACAAAGATCGACATGGGTCGCACGAGTCTGCAGGAGGGCTGGAGCCCTCTGTATCGTCCACCCCAGACTTGGGATTTCCCGGATGCCCGCCAAATTCATCTGGGAGATCACCATCATCTGTAGAGCATGTGGATATGAAAGAAACCAACAAGAAAACAATTACCTGGCTTGTCCGAGTCACCCGCATTTTCAGGGATATTGTCAAACATCAGGCCCTTTTGTAGAGCAGTAATTTTATCAATTCAGGCCTTTTGGGCCTTCTCCACTGTATGGACCTCGTCATTCCACTTGGCTTGAACTTCATCAAATATAATCGCAAAATTGTTGGGTGTTTTGTAAAATATTTTGGATGAGTCTGAAATATCTACTTGACAGAACTCACAAAGCAGTTCCAGTGCAAGTAAAGAAGCTCCCCTCATTACATTGAGAACTGTAGGTTGTTTGGTATCAATGTCATTTCCCCAGAGGTGTTGCTGCATATCCAACTTTTCATCAAATTGATGAAAAGTTGGATAAGCAGCATCAAATGTGAATCTTGTCTCAGTATACTTAACATTCATTGTACTATTGGAGCATTTGATGTTTGCTTGTGGAACCAGGGGTTGGAAATAGGATCTGATATCAACAAGGTTTTCTTCTCAGGAATCCGGATGCACAAGTGAACATATGGATCCAATCACCTAAAAATCCGATGAGTACCCCATGGCACACCATCTCAGTCCCTGACTGGCCTCATGAGTTAAATGGGAAATGAACCTTGGACAGATTGCTTACTTGTGTGATCTCTTCACAGTCTGCCAGCTCTGAGTCCACATCTGAAAATTTGAGTTCTGAAATCCCTAATTTGCTTAAAAGTAGATTGACTGTTTCCATACTGTCATCAATCAAGACTGCATTGGTATTGATCGATGACAGCATGGAAACATCACGTTTAACCTTGTCGGTCATGGCCTTGTGGTGGGAGCACCCTGTGTCC
The DNA here is from genome assembly GCA_003314385.1 of Gomphus sp. MG54. Taxonomy (NCBI): domain Eukaryota; kingdom Fungi; phylum Basidiomycota; class Agaricomycetes; order Gomphales; family Gomphaceae; genus Gomphus; species Gomphus sp. MG54. The sequence continues at coordinate 9,413 of QLPG01011644.1, read as the reverse complement.
TGGTTCTCTGCTGTATTACGACTCTCCTGGTGGAGCCTTGCGGTATGGTCTAGAAACGAATCATCGTTCCCGCTCCGAGAAGATTGTGTTGTTTGCTCCTTTACCAGGGCAGGCTGTGTCTGGGTACTGCAGCAGGTTTTCCATTTGTAGGGTTGCAACCCTGCAACCCTACAAATGGAAAACCTGCTGCAGTACCCAGACACAGCCTGCCCTGGTAAAGGAGCAAACAACATCGCGGCATCAATTTTGCAACTTGCTTTCTGTATTCATAAGTCCACAGATTTGAAGACTGCGGTCATGAAGGTTTTTATTCAGCATCAGGCATTTCCCATTGTGAATGATCACAGCAGAACAAGATGTTTTAACCAGAATATCTGAGCATGGTGTTGAATTGGACAAATTCTTTTCACATGAAATAGGAAGGGTTGCCGATTGTTCATGGTTATGTTCTTATCATCAAAGTAGTTGCTGAGGTATTCAATAGCCTTTCTAGTATCATATGCTGGGAAGAAAAGATCTTGAGAATGTAGTCTTGAAATTCAACTTTGTCCGTGATCTCGATCGATGAATCACTGCACAGCGCACTGTACTCCAGCGAAAGGTTGAAAGGGTCCTCAAGAGAAGGATCAAGAGGGGTAGAGAGGATGGGGTGAGAGCCGTAGCGAGACACTTGCAATACGGCGTCCTTAGACAGTGGCCCTATATGTCCCAATCGATATGGTTCATTCAGATAACGCCTGTACCAAAAAGCTCCCTCACACGTCGCGGAGGTATGCGAGGTTCGAGCGGGGTCATTCACCTCATCCATCTCGTCGAGCTCCCTTTTCCTCGTGGTCTTGGTCACCCCGAGGCCATACTGCGTTCCCAGATTGGCGAATGGAGCTGGCGGTCCAAAGGACGGCTGACTGTGGGTGCTGAACCTAGATGATGCTTGAGTTCAATACCGTCAATAAATTTCCAGTGAGCCTATGAAGTTTGGTTCAGATTCAAGGTGTAGCTCTGTCTCAAAGTCAAAGAATTTATTAAGTTTGCCACGTGAATGGTGTACCATTCAAGGTCTGAAAGTCAACTACATGATGTCACTTACGCGGATGCAAATAACACCATGACGACGACGATATCAACTAGCAAAGTACAGTGGTGTATAAATATATGTGCAGATTATATCTGTAGTATATATTCTCGCTATCGTAAACTCAATTCTTTTGGGAAAGTAAGTTTTGAACATCCTTTCGCCATTTGGGCCGCTAATCCTCTTCTGCAGTGCTTCGTGTGGTTCATCGTGCTGTTCCATGTCGCTCTTCTCATTATAATAGCTGTCTTCGGGCCAGCTCGCATCTTCCAGATCCTTTACAACCTTTCGCAGCAACTTAGAGCGATGCGCTTCGGTTGGTTGATCCTGGGAGGCTTTATGGGCAAGTGATTATCATCATTATGTTGGGTCTGGCCTCACACCGTCGGTCTGTTCGAACCTTGGTCATCAGTTGCGGCTTCCTTTCCTCCCATGGTGGGTTTCTCGACCAGCACAACTGTGTGTGGTTTCGCCTATGGCATGGAGGGTTTCTTCGTCGCAGCACCAGCTACCCTCATTGGCTCTGGGCTGTCTTTCATCACCTTGCGCCTCCTTTTTAAACGAAAAATTGCTTCTTGGGCTTCGAAGAACGAGCAGTGGCAAGCATTGGAACAAGTTGTCGTCAGCGCTCATGTATTGCTATCTCCCCCAGGTTGTGCGCTGATCATACCTCGTGTGACCTAGGAAGCCAAAGGCTTACCCCTTATCATCCTTATTCGATTGTCGCCCTTCCCTCCCTATGTCTACTCACAACCGTTATTTGCCGTACGTTATCTCCACTCAATGAGTCCAAACATTGAAATCGTATTCGATGTTTTAGTCTATTAGTGTCGTAAAATTTTGGCAGTTCATGCTGGCCACGGTCTGCTTCCTACCCAAAATTCTGTTGGCGGTTTTTATCGGTTCCCGAATCGCCAAATTCTCTGATAAGGAGCAACGAGGGCAGATGGACACAAGTGAGCAGAAATTTCATTCGATATTTTTTTGATTGTTACTTAAGCCGCACCACAGCCGCGCAGATAGTCAACGGGACATCGATAGCAGTAGGTCTCCTACTTGGAGTTGGACTAGGATGGTTAGTATTGCCCTCTCCACTCACCCAAGCCCTTCGCTGAGAGTGTATGCATGTCAAGGTTTTTGTATCGCACAACGCAAGAAAGGATCAGGTCGCTCAAAGATCTTCCCCGCGAAGTGAATGAGTTGACCGCAGACGCATTAGATGAAGCTAGCGAAGGAGCCCCGCTTTTGCAAAATCTGTCAACTGATACCTTGGTTGATGTAGAAGAAGGACCTCACACAAATCATTCCTTGTTCTCTCACAATCAATCATCAAGGACACGATAGTAGAGTGATTTTACCAGCTATAACCTATACATGGGCGATCACTGTAATTTGAATGTAATTTATATTGCCAATACAATTTGGGCAAAAAAATCACCTAGGAACCCCTTTTGCAAAACCTGTCAACCGAGTCGAGTGATTTTACCAGCTCTAAGCTATACATGCAAAGAAATCACCTAGGAACAATACTTGTGCTTGCATATGCAAATACGATACATGATTGACAGATGTTGTTTATACGATGGAAACGAGTGATGATACGGGGATACACGATGACAGGGTGAAAGAGGCTGAAGTCCCTAATAGAAATGGACAAAGAGAAGCGCTAGACTTGCGCCAAACAAAAATAGTAAGAGGAACATCCGTCCATCTTTTGCATGTCGCCTAGCCTCTCGAAGCTGGGTATTACCCTTGTCAACCATAGATGAGGCGGCGATAGCATCTTCATGGAGCTGCTCTGTAACTTCTGTCTGGCGTGTGAGATGTGTTACTAGCTCCATCTGTAGAGCACTGATATCAAGGAGACGCGACTCGGCTAGTTGCACTGATGCAAGGGTATCCTGCACAGAGCGTAAAATGTTTGCATTCTCGGTTTCGAATTGGAGGATTTGTGATGGCGTCAATTCAATCTCGTCGGTATCATCGTCCGAAAAACTTGAGTCCTCACTTGAGGTTGGCTGATATGATGGCTGTCGAATAGTCGACTGTGAAGAGCCGTAAGGGGAGTGTGAACCAGTCAGTGATGATGCAAGGCTTGAGGCCAGGCTAGATGGACCACTAATCCCGTCTAGCCAACTTCCCTGATTTACCACATTCCGAGACCGTTCCGGGTCGCCCATCCCCAACTCTATCGCCTCCTTTGCAGTGCCAGAGCCTAATGTTCGGGCACGTTCGGTCTGGCGTTTTATGCGCTCCTCCTGCATTTCTTTTTGGTTTTGGCTCGCTTCTGCTAAACGACGGTTTAAAAACCATGTGATGCCAGAATGGTGAGCTGCGACATAGTCAGACGATTGGGAGGTAGCGTCCTGTGTTAACCTCGAAGGGAGAAGGCGCAATATAGGATTGGTCTTATTAGCAGCTAATTCTGCTCTCCCTGCAGATATCGAGATAAGGCTAAGAAGACATGATTTTGAAAGTGGCTCTAGCGTACGTTTCTCCAGCGCCTCCATCTCCTTGACTCTATCTGCGCAACGGGATAATATGACACGGGCTTGTAGATCTATCTGGTCTCGTTCCTCATTGCTGAGGTGTCTGATACCTGTCCATTGGTCGTCTAATCCTGCCAGATCGAGGTGGCGGGACGGCTGACGGGATAGTAGTGGACCAGAATCAACATTTAGGTAGGGCCGCCGTATGCTACTAAGCATTTTTGACAGTGTCGTAATGTGATTGAGCTGTAGACACACAGGATATCAAATTATCAAAGTGTATCGTAAATGGCGCGTATTGACGCGACTTACGATGGTATAAGCCTCGGCGACATATTCCTTGCTTGAGAGCAAAGCAGTCTGCTCGCCATCCCGGTCAGATAAAGGTCTTCTAGGCGGTCTGGAGATCTTGCGGCGTTTCCCATCGGGAATGGCACTCTTTCTCTCTTCGACAGCCTGGCGAAACTCTACGGTGCGGTTCAACATCATAATAGGCTAACTGGTACGTTCCCACGCTTTCAGTATATAATGGACGCTTGTGTGCTGGATTTGCTCTTTACCACAACCGCGACCGCAACAAATACTTGCCTGAGCATTTTTGCGATGAAGACGGCTTTCGTCGGTGTCGGAAGAACAACACAGTATGCTCGTTTGAGGCAGATTACTGGCTTTATTCTACCGTTTTTCGCCATGAGTTGCATGCACAATATTTACATTATCATTCAACTGTTTTTCCTATTCGTGTATTTAGGCTGAAAGACGTGTTTCATAACGAATCCTTTTAATTCAAACACTTTAGGCGTTGACACTTTTCTCAGGGAGACAGGAAGACAAAACTCACGTGATCTTCCTAGGTCTTGCGAGCCATGAAGTTAGCCAACGCAGGTCACCACCGGAAAACTACTTACAACATCCTCGCAGATGTACGATGCTGTCCCCTTCCCGAGGTACCCTCAATGCGCAGCAGACCTTGGCAAACTCTTGCCGCATCCCGCAACATTTGGGCTCGCCTAGGAAGGGTGGCCGTTTTAGGCGAAAACGACAGTACTCAGTGCCATTCCGGCTGCGTGAATGCTCTGCATTGGTCTGCTGATGGTACCGTACTCGTCAGCGCAGGGGATGATACAAGGCATATAACCTTAGCCTCTTGTCCACGCAGTTTCAGCTAACGTCCACCGTCAACGGATAGGATCCATTTATGGCGTCTTGACTCGTCCAGTGGCTCCGGCGATTACCCTTTAACTTGCACCGCAAAAATACAAACAGGCCATACCAACAACATTTTCAATGCGCATATTTTGCCTGGTTCTACTCGAATCGCCACATGTGGAGCTGATCGAGAGGTTTGACCAATTTTTGCACTGCTACTACCTATATCACCATAACCATATGTCGAATCCAGGTTCGCGTTTTTGATGTCAATCGCGGAGGTCTATCCCACCACTCCGGAGAATTGACGGAATATTCAGAACGCCAAGCATGTCTTCGGGTTATCAAGTGCCATCAACATCGTGTGAAAAGAATTGTCACTGAGAATTCTCCGGACTACTTTTTGACTGTGGCTGAGGTCAGTCAAATTATTCTCTTCATTTTTTCTTCTTCCAATCGTTACCTTCATTACCTAGGACGGGACAGTCAGGCAACACGATCTCAGAACACCTCATAAGTGTTGTGAGTCCAGATTGAATGACACATGTCCGCCACCGTTGCTCGATCTTCATCCTATGGAGCTGTCTACCATCGCACTTTCACCATTGACACCTTTCAACTTTGTTGTCGCCGGGGAGTCACCATACGTAGGTCATTGAGTGTTTCCACAGCTCGGAGTTCATGCTTCATCATTTGGACACTCAGGCATATCTCTTCGATAGAAGACACATGGGGCGTCGTTTGAAAGAAGAGTGGGGGATAGAATGCAGACCCGACGACATAGCAACATGCGTCAGGCGATTCGGCCGTAACACTAAACCGATAAACGAGCTCTCTGGACACGAACATATCACAGGCTCTCGTATGTCTCAAGATAACGGGCACGAGGTATGTGTCTAGACAAGCGATGGATCATTTTTAGCTATAATTAATGACATCTCGTAGTTGTTACTCTGTGCGTATCTTCCACCCGGACGATCACATGGTCTCATTATTACTTGCTTTAGCGTATAGTGCTGACGCCGTATACCTATACTCCACTCGAGATCCACCTGAAACTACGCGGTCCTCTCAGTCTCCAATACTTTCGCCAAATAAGCGGCGTAAAATCCGTCCAGCTAGCAGTGAGTTTGACCACTCCTGCCACAGGTTCGACAAACCGACCCCGAGTTATGATGATTCTATGGATATTTCATATGATTCATGTCATGAGGAAGACACTGATGTCACAGACGACGAGGACGACGAAGAAGAAGAATCAAAGATCCCCGAGATGCTACAAGTGCCAATTGTGTACCCTCGCCAAAAGTATAAAGGTGCATGCAATATAGAGACAGTGAAGGACGGTGAGTACCAGTCCGGCCTAGTCTCCTCGCACTGACTGGTGTTTTTTTAAGTCAACTTTGTTGGTCCACGAGATGAATACGTAGTATCGGGCTCAGATGATGGCAAGTTATTACTGTCTCGCAGTTACCACAGCTGAGTCTTGAATCTGGGCAGGCAATTTCTTCATATGGGATAAGACCTCGGGTCAGATTGTGGATATACACGAGGGTGACGAAACAGTCGTTAACGTGGTATGTCTGGGATATTCTAATTTATGGACTTGGGTTAATATTTTGTGAAGATCGAGCAACACCCAGCGCTTCCCGTTCTAGCTGTCAGCGGTATCGATAATACTGTAAAGGTGCGGTCACTTTCAACCTCCAAAGAGATGACTTGATGACCTGATGGCGTCACTGCAGATTTTTGCACCAACTTCGGGCTCCCGGAAATCTTCCCGGATGGCACGTCGGGACGAAATCATGAAGAACAATACGGCCCAAGCAAGTCTGCGTCTCTCGCGGCAGCGTTTGCAACTTTCGAGTCTAGTCAATCATTATCGACGAGCTTTGTCGCGTGCGGGAGGATCAGAAGATGGAGAGTGTGTATATCAATGAGCAGACCTGCATGTCCGAATTGCTGTGGTGTAAGAGTAGAGAGCACATGTGTATTTGTTTGGCGCTTGCTTTGACGCGTGAAGTTCATGCACCACACACTCTTGTCCAGCATCATTGCACTACATGCTCCGGGGTTGATGGCACGTTAGTGCAGGGTAGGGGACGAGGATAGTTCGTTTACAAGTGTGTAGGGTGGTTGACGCGCGTGGGTCATCACAGTTCTTCGACCATCCTTGAGGACGACTTTCGGGATTTTTGTAAAACGGATGCTGGCTGCCTCCAGTCTATGCTGTTAATAGTAAATTTTTAAAGTATCGTGAGTATACCCCTTTCCAACAATTTTCATATATATTTGTGGGATGAGGAGGCTGCTGACGCTTCCTTGGCGTCGACCGCGACTTTCCTCAGTCCACCCTGCATCGCACATTACAACATATCCAAACCCGTGCCACTGTTCTCAACGTTTTAGCAATTGTCGACTGTCAATTTCTCGCCCTCCAGGTGCTGCAGGTGTTTTGTCGGGCGGCAGACGGGTTTTGAACTTTCCCACTCTGTCTACAAACGCCGTCTTTTTTTCACCGTTATTGTTGGCTGTCAATGCAGAACACACACAGTAGGGGGAGGCAGCGTGTTTCTGATAGCGTGTCGCATTACGACGATGGGGGTGACGTCGACACTAATCTTCCACTCCTAGCAACCAGATTAGATGACCCACGTCCCTCTCGTTCTCGCTCACAAGCACATCATTATACCCAACGCTCGCCGTCCAGACATGACTACTCTGTGACGAACGATGACTCTAGGGAGCATCAGCGGCATGATCGTTGGCGACATGGGGAGTCATCGTCATACACCTCTAACCGTAACCGTTATACACATGCGTCTGACACTGACCCATATGACAATCGCCACCGAGATGATTACTACGACCGTGACCGTGCAGGGGATAGATACTCCACTTCAACTCGAACCTGGGAACCTTCAGACCGTGATTATGCATCGTCTAGTCGCGGAGATCGGTGGGCTTCTAATTCGAGGTATGATGCCAATAACTCGGAATATGATCGTTGGGAATCTCGCGAACGAGAAGTAGACCGGGATGGTTATTCTATATCTGGTCGTCGCAAGGACAACTACGAAAACGAGGACTCCCGCAGCCGAGACCGCAGCTGGACCGCTCGCGACCAAGAATGGGACCGTTCGCCAAGTCAGAGGCGTCAAGAGTGGAATCGAGACTCGCGATCTTCTTTGATATCAAGAACTGCTCCTGCTCAATCGGCAGAAGAACGTACATGGAAGCCTGCTGCATCGTGGCAGTCAGGTGAACGTCACTCACAACAAGGGACACAGAACGCTGGGACATATAACAAGAGAAAACCAAAAAGATACAACCAAACGCAGGGACGACGAGGTTTGACAAGTAGCCAGCACAACAGGAAGCCATACGATTGGAGAGACGGCCCTAGTAATTGGCCAGATGCCCCTAGCACTAGAGACAGGTTAATTATATTTATTTATATCGAGATTTTCTCATATTTGTCACAGGGAGATCACTCACGTTTACGATCAGCCTCACTCTAAGCATGATTCGCGAGGAACAAAACGTCATCAAAGATCCATCTCTCGCTCACGCTCAAGGACACCATTGTCACGTAGTCCATCTATCGTACACTCTAGATCGTCGAAACGACCTCGACATCAACGATCTCCACTTCGAACAGACCGGATATCTAGTCGCAGCCGTAGTCGAAGTCGCAGTCCCAGTCTGAGCAGGAGCTTGACAACTAGCCCTCGTCCTCGACCTGTCACAGATATCACAGGTCATTCAAGAAGGTCGAGGACACCCTATTCAATCGCATCTCATCGCAGTGATGACAAGCGTGGCCGCGGTCGCCTCCGAAGCGTTTCTTCCTCATCAAGTGGTAGCCGGAGTCCTGCTCAACGACGGCGGTCTCTTCATAGACTTCCTGTCTCCTACACCCAAAAGGCCAAGAGTCTTCCCATGCAAGCGGATCCCAGACCTCTTCATACAAGCTTGGATCTATCTAGAAAATCGCTTCATACCGAGAGTTCGAGTAGGTACTATAATGGAAAGGAGCAACCAAATGGCCATGGCAGTTATGATTCTCATGTTCGTATTTTCATCCATCCTTTCACCGTCCGCCTTTCTCATGTAATTATCAGAGGGACTTGAGACATGGTACTCGAAAGGAGTTCGACCCTTTATTGCGGTCACAGTCTCCAAGCAGACAGACTGTTACTGGATATGATAGGATCCTATCCCACAATGGTCACGAAGACCATGTATGTCACATCATCCTTTCCATGTTTACATTTTCCTCATTTTTGCTCATAGCTTCATGTCATATCAACACTCCAATCAGAAGAAAAAGATCGTGCCACGACTATGGATAATCCTCCAGTTCCGCTGAGAGGTTTGCCTGCTCCAGAAACTCCGAGTGTGATTCCGCCAGAGCCACCATCGACAGGTCCCATTTTCATACGCCAGTTGGGTGGACGACTGCTTGAGTCTGGAGATGCTGCTGTCAAAAAGTTTTTCCCTGGAGATGATGAGGATGTCGAGATAAACCAAACCGCGCCTCGTCCCAATTCTCACTCTGCTGGACGGAGTCGTTGGGTCGCTGTTTCTAGTGCTCCTTTAAGACCAGATGCACCGTCTGTTTCGTCACGGAAGGTTGAATCACGAATTCCGACTCCTATACCCCAAGATCCTCATGGAAGCAAAGAACTCGATGAAAAAGC
>QLPG01011640.1:0-14777 GCA_003314385.1 Gomphus sp. MG54 | reverse complement strand
ACCGGGGGTGCCGTTGTGCAAACACCTGGTGAGGAGCGGACAATGTGCGTGACCGGGGTCTACGAAGCGTAGCGTAGGGAGCGTGTGCGTCGAGAAAAAAATGATCGTCCGGACACAATGCACGACACAGCGACACCAGTGCACCGCACGTCCTGACAGCCCCACACGGGGGTGTCGGGAGGTGGGGTACGTTGGTGTCACTGCGTCGTTCGTGTGGTCAGGAACGTGACCATGGTGGGAGGAAAGATGTCGGCGTGTGCTGCTGAATAGGCGGTTGACGAATCGAAACTGACGGTGGGTGAGGGTTCGAACGGACCACCTTTGCGGAGTGGGCGATGCGGCGTGACGCTGCGTAACTCAGACTTTGCCTGCTCATATTTCCGCTTATACTCTTTCACCTGTAAGGTGAGGTCCCGAACAGTGTTGTTGTCGACCTCTCGAGCTGCTACCAGCCATTCGTTCCGATTTGACAGGTCGTTAGCCTCAGCCAACACGCTTTCAAAATCGGAACGAAGTTGTTCCATTAGCTCCGTATTGGGCTATGTAGGCCAACGTTAATCGCTTCGTCAATACACGGAAAAGGGGGGAGCGTGAACACGTACTTGTGTCCCCTGGAACTCGTCAGGTTCAATCTCCAGTCGAATTTCGTCTTCGTCTCCTTTCGGTCGTGACTCACATTCCCTCACCTCCGTTGCACACACCGCAGACGATGTGGCGTTACGGCCGGATTGATGTCGGATGGGCGGTGCGACGTATTAGGAAAGAAGAGCCCCTGCGGGATTCAGAGCGTGGCCACCATGCCCGGCGCACACGACGCGGCGAATCCAGCGTACCGCACGTCCTGACAGCCCCACACGTGGGAGTGTCAGGAGGTGGGGGTACCCGGGAGTGAACTGTGTCGGGGTGCGCGGGGCATGGTCGGTAGTGGACGCGACCGCAGGCAGGACGCAGCAGACACCAGGGCACCGCACGTCCGGACAGCCTCACACATGAGGGAGTCGGGAGGTGGAGTGCACAGGTGTGCACTGGGTCGTGCGTGCGGTCGGGTGGGAGGAAGGACGTCGGCGTGCGGTGGGTGCACAACGGCCCAGCACACGCCGAGGTCTTTCCTCCGCCACGCACGATGCGGCGACACCAGCGCACCGCACTTCCTGAGTGTCAGGCAGTCAGGATGTGGGGTGCGCTGGTGTGCACCGGGTGGGTTGGGTGGTGGCGGGAAGAAGAGAGACGCGATGGGTTGAACCAGTCACATGACCTGGCGACGCTCGAATTCTGAAATTTTCATCGTGGGAAGGGCTTATATAAATGCTGACAAATTGCTGACCAAAAACGCCCACAGACGCCACAGAGCAACTTTATATTATAGACTAGCTGTGCCCCGCCCGAAGGGCGGGAGGGCACAGCAAGGTGGTGTTAAGATAATTCAAAGCCGGTTATGTTACTGGTAAGTGATGCAGTAGGTCGGGCAACAAGGCAGCTCTAACAACTGTAAAGACTAGTACAAGTTAGTCTCCTCAGTGTAGGGTAAAACACTAAGATAATACTACCTAGTACAAGTTAGTCTACAAGACTTGTTCAGTACTAGCTGTAAGTATTATGTGTAAGTTACTCACCTCCTCAGTGTAGGGTAAAACACTAAGGAGGGAAAATTGTCCGCAGCTCGCCTACTCTTTGTATGAGTGACCGGCGTCTGCTCCCTAACTACGCGCCTGATCGCCTATGTAGTAACTCACCACCGCTGCTGCAACATCGCTTGCACCCACTGATCTATACTACCGGGTGTACTAACTAGTTGGTAGGATTGACTTAATATATAATATATAACAACACTTCCCCACAATCCTACATCACTCCAAGTAGTATCCGGAGTCGTTCAAATGTGGGTCTGGGTAAGGCTTTTGTGAATATGTCGGCGACCATCTCATGAGTAGGGCAATATTGTAGGTCAACCATGCCTTCGGTAATGCACTGGCGGATAAAATGATACCTAATATCAATGTGTTTGGTACGTGCATGATATTTATCGTTTTTCGCCACTTCGATAGCTGACATGTTATCGCAGTACAGTGTTATCGGTTTCTTGAACGGCGCGAATATATCGCTGACGAACGCGCGGATCCAAATGGCCTCCTTGGTCGCATGCGTGACCGCGACGTACTCGGACTCGGTCGTGGACAGGGACACCAACGATTGTTTTCGCGAGTTCCAGCTTACGGCCCCTCCATCGATCGCAAACACGTAGCCGGAGATCGCGTGTCGGTGCTCGTGCGAGTTGCCGTCTGCGTCGCTGAACCCTTCGAGGCATCGCCTCGATCGCATGTTCTCGTTCGCCCATTCGAAGTTCCCGCCCTTTCCTATGGTAAGTGTGGCGTCTTTCGTCCCTTTCAAGTACCTGATCACTCCTTTCACCGCTTCCCAGTGCGTACTCCCGGGGTTTTGCATGAAACGCGCCAAGTACGACACCGCGTACGCTATGTCCGGTCGTGTGCCGATCGCTGCGTACATGAGCGATCCGATCGCCTCCTTATACGGTACGTTCTTCATTCGTTCTACTTCCTCAGGGGTTTTGGGGCTATCCCTGGTGGATAAGGTGATGCCTGGACTTATGGGTACTGACGACGGTTTTGCGTTTTGCAGGTTGAATCGCTCGACCACTCGTTGGATGTACGCGCTTTGTCCGAACGAGATGGTCCTTCGTTCGCGGTCTCTGAGGACTTCTAGGCCCAACAGCCAGTGTAAGTCTCCCATATCTTTAATATTGTACCGTGAACTCAATTCCTGCTTGAATCTTTTTATACCTGCTCTTGAATCTCCAGCGATAGTGATATCGTCGACATCGACAGCAAGTACTGTCGCATCTTCGTCGTATCTATAGAAGACCGCGTGTTCCACTTGGCACCTTACAAAGCCAAAGGACGTCAATGTTCCCTTCAGGTCATCATACCATTCGCGTCCGGATTGCTTCAGGCCGTATATGGCTCGTTTCAGGTGAAGTACTGCCTTTTCTTGTCCTGGTATTTCAAAACCTTTTGGCTGACGCATGTAGACATCTTCTTTTATCTTTGCATTCAGGTAGGCACCGTCGACATCCGTTTGTTCAATCTCCCAATCATTGCGTACCGCTATGGCAGCAATGATCCGTATTGCTGTGAGCTTTGCTGTAGGTGAGAATGTTTCGTTGTAGTCAATGCCTTCAACTTGTGAGTACCCTTGTGCTACAAGTCTTGCTTTGTATGACTGAATCTTCCCATCTTTGTCTAATTTGTAGCGCAAAATGATTCTGCTTCCGACAATATTGGCTTCTGGAGGTGGGTCAACGACTTCCCAGGTACCTAATTCTTTGTGTTGTTTAGTTCGCGCTCAATTGACTTGTCCCATTCAGGCCAATCTTCTAGTGTGCGCGCTTCTTCAACACTTGCTGGGTCTCTGTGAGGTATGGTTGCGGTTGCCATTGCAAATTCCATTAGCTGATCATCTGTTTCCAGGAATTCTAGTGTGTTCGCTGATGCCTGTTGTCGGATGCGTTCGCTCCTTCGCAAGTTGTTGTCTTCTATGGGCTGTACTGGTGGGTTTAGACGTTCGCTTCTCCTTAATTGTTGCTGAGTGTCAGGTGATTCAAGGCCTGCAATTATTTTTGAAGCTACAGCCTTGTGATGGGTGTCTTTCAGTTGATTAGTACGGTTTTGTTCCTCTTGGTTCTCTGCGCGTGGTTGTACATTGTTCTGATTGTTTGTGGCAAGGTTCTTTGCATTATATCTCTCCCCCACAATTGGGACAGTGTCTTGTACAACTGGCGGTAAGAGGATGCTTCCATCAAATGTCACGTTCCTTTCAACTGATATTCGTCTTGAGCTAGGCCAGTATATCCGGTGGCCTTGACTCGTTCCACTGTATCCTACCCATCTGGCCTCAACACCCTTTGCATCCAGCTTGCTAGTTGCCATTTTCATCACGAAGACATGCGCCCCCCATTCAGGTAAGTCACGTAAGTTGGGTCGGGTGCCAAACAACATCTCATGAGGTGTTTTCCCATCCAGAGCCCTTGTGGACGTTCGGTTTTTTAACCATACCGCATGGTGAATAGCCTCAGGCCAAATGTTCTTTGGTAGGGCTGCTGCAATTAGCATAGCTCGTGCGTGTTCGAGCAATGTTCTGTTGAGTCTCTCGGCGACGCCATTTTCTTCAAGAGCATGCAAGGCAGAGGGCAACTGCTACAAATGGCCAAGGGCAATCGGTTGATTGCAAGACAGAAGGTAACTGTGCAAATACCGGAGGTGGTCCAGGGATCACACAGCAGGATGCTGAACAAATGGTCTACCAACCACCAGACAGAGGGCAACTGTATAAAATGGCCAACAGTGCATGCTCAGCTACCAGTGCAATAGGAGAACTGTATGGACACTCACTGCAAGACCATGCAACCAAATGGGACAATGACCCAAGTTTCCATCACCGGCCCAGGTCAACAACCTGCAACTCAAGGTTGAAGTGTGCATGTTGTTGAGGGGGTGAGATAATAGAGCATGATGGAAATGGCAACTGGAAGGGAGGGAAGGAAGTAAGGAGGTAGAGGAGTAGGATGAAGGATGCATATGGACGCACCTTAAGACCAGCTGGATGGGACAGGATGTTTACTAGCCTGACCCAAGGATCATCCGGACGCTGACAACACAGTGGGCGGCGATAATCAAAACCGCCGCACGCAATCGAAGGGGGCGCCACACCACCGCAGGGGTACCACGATACGTCGCGCACAGCGGACAGCCAGCCGTTGAGGCCGCTGGACGTATATCCCATGTCGATCGAGAACGAGAGGCCGCGGACTGCCGCCCATACACGAACGAAACACGAGATGCTGCATAGCGTAGAGGGAAAGTCGTTCAGGAAGCCGCCGATATGCCGCAATATATCGCGCGCAGCGGACGGCGAGCCGTTGAAGCCACCAACAGCGAGCGACGACGCGATTGATACCGCAATCGAGAACGCCGCGATAATGCCGCCAACGGGTTACAGAGGAACAAGGGATGAGGGGCCGGGTGCCGGCAACGCAAAGGCCGCCGGATTTACTGGCCTAATGCGCGCTGTGACGCGCGCTGGCCATGACACAACGAGCGCGGCCATCCCCACACGCGTTGGACGCGACGTGACACGCGCTGGCCACGACACGACGAGCGAGGCCATCCCCACGCACGCGACGCGACGCGCGCTGCCCACGACACGACGAGCGCGGCCATCCCCACACGCGTTGGACGCGATGTGACACGCGCCGACCGCACGCTGGCCGCACCGGGGACACCACCTACGACCACCACCAGGCCATGCCAGGCCGCGATGTCATGCCGGCGCGGATGCGCGCACCGTGAGGTGCAGAGGACTGGAAAGGATGGGAGGTGGAGCCACTGGAGAAGTGGAGGGACTAGAGGGGATGAACAAGGCGTTAGAGGCCGTCCATGGCAATGGATGGCAGGACATACATGTGACAAGAACCGAGCATCAAACGATCCGGCCAGGGAGCCACCACAGAGAAGGCTCGAAGCGTCGCGTACCATCAAGTACATCGTCGAGGCGGAGCCATCGAGGCAAACCGCCGTAGATCCTAGGCAGAACGCGAGAGACGCTGTAATGTCGAGAGAGCCGGACGCCGCGCATACCCACACAGAGTTCAGACAAGTCGACATCTTGAATACCTTGCACGGCTAGCAGAGACCCAGCTTTAGCTTTAGCTCAGTATCGCGACCGCCATCGAACGAGACGATGACGCATGACGCGGAACATCCGGTTAGGGATCACGTGATGCAGTCACGCGCATACAGAGAGGCATCGCCGATGCTATTTTACAGGATCTTTTCCCTACTGAATTACCTGCAGAAACGTGACTTGAAACTAAGCGCCAGCACTACTGAGCACCATTCGGAATATTATTGGTGAAGCAGTTTGTACTACACCGCTACACACTTACCTCGCATGGATGCGAAAGAAAACGCGTACACTTCTATGCTTGAGGGGGTGTGTTGGAGTTACAAGCGGTAGAAGCTACTTATAGTATTAGTAAGCAACTAGTACAGTAGCCTAGCTGAGTTTCAATAAAGAAACAACATGTCTTAGCCTAAGCTTCTATGCGCAAAGGCCAGCTACTATGCGACTAGTGGCCTGGCTGCACTCTTTAGTTGCAATAATGGGAATGTTACAGCAGAGGTCAATTCAGATCAGGAGAAGGCAGACTTATTTGCTAAGCTCTTCTTTCCACCTAAGCCTACAGAGTTACCCCCTGAAGTTACTGACCATGACCCCCTTCCTCCTCCTCTCAGGTTTACAATGCCAGCTCCTCATCAAATCCAGCACTGCATTGACAATGCCAGTCCTTACAAAGCACCAGGCACTGATGGTATTCCTAACATAGTCCTGAAAAAAGCAGCACCTCTATTAGTCCCACTTCTACACAGGTGCCTTACAGTGATTATCTACCTCAACTACTTCCCCAAAGAATGGAGAAAGTGGAAGACCATTGTGCTCCAAAAGCTGGGAAAGCCTGACTATATGATTGCCAAGGCATATCTCCCCATTGCTCTGTACAATACCATGGGAAAGATTGTGTCAGGTGTTATAACTGACATAATAGTTTACCTCAGTATCCACCACTCCCTCCTACTGTCAAGCTTTGGTTACTGACGGACTTTAGTACTGCCAAGGGGTGTTGGCGAAAGGTTGAGCGGACTATGGCCAAGTCCTGCAGGCCAAGAGTAGTGGTGTTGGCTTCAACATGCTCGTGCATTGCACCCTACTTGCCGTGCATGCCACTGGATTTGCAACAGACAGATACTCGGGGGGATGCTGATGATGCCGGCCCGAGTCGAGGACTTAACAGAAGAGAAGAAGGTAGAAGGGCCTAAGCCTAGTTGATACCCAGAATGAGGAAATATGTACATTCATGTCCTACTTATATAGGTTAAGAAGCGACATGTGGAATAAGGAATGTGAGACAACAAGGTATGCAGAGCATGCGGTTATTGTCCACAATGAATAAAATTAGAACAAGGAATGCAAAGTGGGGATAGAACAATAAAAGACAGGATAATAGAATCGTAACTCAAGATGGGACAATAGGGAGTAGCCGAGTATAAAACAATAGAGTCGTGTCCGAGGATAATACAAGGACAGGAAGTCCCAAGGGGAGACGGATGAAAGGGTGAAGACAGGGAGTGTGGATGGTGGACGTGCCAAGCCGAAACCAGCGTACCAAGTGTTATGCATGTGACGCGGGCACTTGGTCGTGGATATAGGATGATTGCTCAGTCGGCATTGCCGAATAGACGGGTCTCGGTACAGGTACTTGACACCTACCCTCATGACACTTTGGCAGCCTTCCAGGTAAGACAACAACAGACTCGCTGTTACACCTGACATACAGAGTGAAAGAAACCTGGAGGAGAAACAAGGTAGCTACAATCATCCTTGACATAGCTAATACTTTTCCAAATGCCATTACAGACCGTCTAATCAAGAACATGAGAAGGCTCAGATATCCAACAGAATTAGTAAACTTTTTTGCAGCAATGCTGAAGGACTGCTATATAATGCTAAGTTTTGATGGTTTTACATCTGACATTATTAGTATTGACAATGGTATCGGACAAGGAGAGCCAGGCTCAATGATACTATATCTAATCTATAACTATGGCCTGATATCCATCCCCAATGGCCGATCAGGGTGGCCGACTCCACACTTTGCGATGTGTGCTGGAAACCTGAAACAGTAGCTCACTACCTCATTCACTGCTGCAAATACCTAGAACAACATAGTCTGCTACAACATGCAGCCGGCAAACCCAGCCACTCCATTCCTAGACTATTGGGAGATCCAAGACTCATTTCACACACCCTACACTACATTCAAACCACCGAATGCTTTTGTAACTACACCAATATCGCACTGAAGCAATAACATGCTACTCCCTCTGTCTGTCAGGCCTTGGTACTACTGATGGTATGGTCGGAACTGGCCAAGTCCTACAGGCCAGTCGGGGTGGCTTGGCTTCAACATACTCGTGTGTTGCACCCTGCTTCCTGTGCGTGCCACTAACTTGTAACGGAAAAGATACTCGAGAGGATGCCAAGGGTGTCAGCCTGAGTAAGGACTTCTGAACAGAAGGAGGAGAGTAGGGAGGCATAAACCTAGTTGATACTCAGACTGAGGAACTATGTACATGCACTCACTACTTATATATGTAGGCTGAGAGACGGAATGTGGAATAAGGGTAGCATAAGACATGGAGAAAAGAATAAGGTATGAAGACCATGTGGAGGTATTTTCTACAGTAATCGAGAATAGAACAATATGAAAGTAAGACAATGAAATATAATTGATAATAAACGAGTGAGATTATGGGAAAGAATAGAACAATAAGGGGTGGCCAAGATATAAAACAATAGGGCCGCAAGTAAGTGGCAATGAATAGTGAATGTCCCAAGGGTAAGTGGGTAGGGGGAAGGACAGGGAGTGGAAGAATAATAAAGAATAAGAGGGTGGGGTAAGGATAATGAACCAGATGATGAACTGAGTGTACCGAGCCGAAACTGCATGCCATGAGGGATGATATGGGTAAGGGTCGGTCAGTCAGTACTGCCAAGTAAGTCAGAGCATGGTATTGTGGTCATGACACTGTCTGGCCTTCATTCCAGCAGACTCAACCCCCTCATGGGCACCTAGTGCCCCATGCGCCTCCCTGGCTCACACTCCAGTCAAACTGCACTTAGGGAACAGCACGTACGGTGCATATGGCATGTACGACGCATATGGCGTGTATGGCACATATGGCATGTACGACACATACAGCATGTATGGTGCATACGGTGCATACAATGCGTATGGTGTGTACGACGTGTATGATGCGTGGACTTGTACGGCATGTTTGTCGCATTTGTGGTGTTGCGTGCGTGTATGGTACTTTCATTGCATTTGTGTCAGCACATGCATGTACATGTAAGTTGTGTTCGTGTCAGAGTTGATACCCCGGGTTGGGCCCAGGTCACAGGTGCTCGCAGCTTGACCTGCACCCACACCCAAGGACACCCGACCCAGTGACCTGTGCGGGTTGGCCTGACCCATGCATTTCCCTAACTGCACTGCAATACCATACATTGGTGGGGCATGATGTTATTCCCCTGCATGTGTGTTTTATTCTTGCACTTGTGTTTCTCTTTTGTGCTTTTCTCTTTTGCATTTGTGTTCTCTGGCGCTTAAATTAAGCGCCCATAACGACGCGCCATTGCACACCTTTGGGTCTTGTCTTTAGCATCCATATTGACAAGCCCCAAAGGCACTTGTTGCTGTGTGTGTCAGTTATCAGTCTTATTAGACCTTCCCTGCCATCATACATAGCCAATGACTACCCCCTGCCCCCTCACTTCCTCATCTGGGTCTTATTTCTCACTTGTCAAATTTTCTTATTTTTCTACCTAGGGCATGAGACAGGAATGTATTTACACCATAGTTATAGTGTACTATAAGCACCTGGCACTTCGAGCACTTTGATTGATACATACACACACTCTCTCTTTTATCTCCATGTTTGTCGGAGATGGTTTAGAGAGATACAAAGCAGCAACATAGGGGGGAGATTGATTGCTTATATGGGAGAGCCATATGTGTACCTAACAAACCAGTATGGGCCCACTGTGAGGGAAATATCAAGGGAGCCATTCTACAAATGAGGAAGCACTGAATAAAGGCTTCTTACTATACAGATAAATTTTGACAGTTCTATATGACAACACATATTCAATTTGGATCCAACTCGCAACCCATGACTGATTGATACCAAATGGAGACAGATCATGTCATTACCAATCAAGGGCTGAACATATGGATTCAGGAGTACATACAATGGCAGGCATAACAGAGAGTCCAGATTGTATGATTGGATGGAATCTTATTTGATATCAAATAAGAAATGGTCACCCGGTCATATCACCAATATACATCTCTCATAGTTAGGGAGGTTCTCTGAATAGGAATTACTGACCAAGCTCACTGAGGAGTTGTATACCAATAGCAGAAGATTTGTATAATGATAGCAGTAGTAACAAAAATATTCCTCACAACTTGTTAGCCAGTCTTGCGACCTCTTTTCTCTACCTCAAGTTACAGCCACCAGCAAAAACAATACATTGTGTCTTCTGGGCTGCACCTAGCCTTAATCCATTCGAGTTGGGTATACTGGGCAGCACTATCCCATACTATCTGCATAATTTGTCACTTCATGATATCGGGGAACCTTTCACTAGGAACTTCACATCTCTTGCAAAATCAATAAATTGCTTTATCCCTTGGTAAGAGTTCATTAACTTTTGTTTTAACTCTAGTTTATAATCAGGAGGAAAACAGTAATCAAATAGACTGTTATAAATTCATTTAACAGTCAATTTCTAGGTATGTTGCATGATATGCTTCATATAGAAGACTTTGGCCTTGTTGGATAAGTAGATGGCCTTTACTGTCCATTCATCAGTAATCCCAGACATGCTGAAACAAGTATCCATATTGTATATCCATTGATCTAATGTATCTAAGTTAGCAGCCCTGTTGTAGACAGGTAGCTGCTTCAATTTTAATCCAGCTAATAGTTTTTGGATTTCTTTAGCTTTCTGAAGGTCTTTCCTCTTTTCCTAAGAAGTCCTACCTTTGTTGAACTTCCCAGTACTACTTGAGTTATCTGGATTGATTTCTTCTTCAGTTCCATATGAGTTGTTGCTGCTGAAACTGCTTGAGGGTTCACTTTTGGAGGAGATGGATGGGCTTGAGAGAGGTCCCTTGCAACCACTCTTACTAAAAGATCTCCCACTAGGTACCTGTGAGGGTTTCAAGAGAACCTCTCAGACTTCTTTAGCTGTTTGCTATCTGGATGGAATCTCATATGATCTTTCCCTTTCTTATTGGGGGATACATTAGCTGGCAAGGTGCATTTTCCCTCCATTACCCCCTTACCCTTTGTGCTAACTTCTTCTTCCTTAGCTTCCTCATCTATTTCCATTATAATGGCATTCAACTTGATGCTGGGATTATCTTTGCTTTTGCCAGCACGATTCCATTCAGGGGGTATCTCCCCATATAAGTCTTCTTCCTTCAAGCTTTCACTCCAATTGAAGCAGGTGGTTTCTGCTTAATTTCTTATAGGGTTTTCTTTGTCAGAGGGTTGGGGATATGTCAAGTTCTCACTAGTATCCTGTTTTTTTTTTTTTTTTCAAACTAACTAGTTTTTCTATTTATAGAATAATAGATCTCAGCACACAGGTAGTGCCTTTCAACAGTGTCTTAAGCAGGGTTGTGTCAAAGGATATCCCCCTGCCATTTGCCTTCCTGCTTACACCTTCTAGGGTTGCAATGGGGTTTACTGCCTCATTTTGCACTTCCCCAGTTCTTCAAGGGATCGCAGTGAGACTAAGTGTCCCATCATATGCCTTCCCTTCCACAGTCTCCCCTTTTATCTTTAGGAGAATCATGCTGGGTTTGTTTTCCTGCAGGGCCAGTTCAGCCACTAATTGAATGAATAGGGTACATACCTGTCATGATTTCTCCACTCCTTTCTCTATTACTTGTTATTGGACTCTGCTACTCTGCCAGACTATATGTACAGTTCTTAGGTAATTAGTTAAAGCTCAGTCTTGAGTTAGTCAATACACTGATAAGTATCATTGCTCATTTCCCTCTTCTGCTCCCAAGTATTGAAGCTCTTGTCGTTGCTGACATTAGCTCAAGACTATCATATCCCTATAACACCCTATCATGAATGTTGATCTCCTACAACAAATTCTCACAGGCCTGCAGCAAAACAATGCAGACCTGACTACATTGGTGAACAACCAGACACACCACCTTAACTAACACCTAGCAGTACTACATGCCCAAACACTCCAGCTGACATCTACAACCACCTCTTCTATCCCATCAGCTGGCAAAATCGCAATACCAGAACCATTTGACAGCTCATCAGAGAAGATTGATATCTTCCTGCACAAGCCCTATCTGAACTTTGAGGACAATGCATCATATTTCAAAGTAGACCATATGCAAAAGATCTACTTTGCCTTGTCCTATATGAAAGTGAAGTTTGCAGCTCAGTGGGCAAGTCATGTCACAGGGGAACTAGAAGCAGGAACATGTAGCTACCAGAGTTGGGAGGAATTCCGTACTGAGCCACTGATAACATTCCATGACCCAAATAAGAAAGAAATGGCTTGACAAAAGCTGGAGCAGCTGAGACAAGGAGGAAGGCCAGCAAGAGAGTTCTTTGTAGAGTTTGAGGAACATAGGTCACAGGCAGGGTATAACAATGAAGGATATGTTACCTTGCTCAAGAGGAACCTGTCCCCACAGGTGGTGGAACAGATTTACACACTGGAGACCATTCCAACAACATATTACAAGTGGAAATCATATGCCCTCTGTTTTGACAGCCAGTTGCATGAATACCAAGTGACAAAAAGGGGGACTATAGGACCGAGGGCATGGCAGACTCAAAGGAATCAGCAATCTACTCCAGCTTAACCACTCACTCCCCCACCCACTTTGGGACCACAACTCATGGAGATTAATCAGGCTCGAGGGAAACCAGTGAGCATGGTGATGTACTTCAACTGGAGAGAGCAAGGACACATAGCATGAAACTATCCCAACCCTTGAGGTAAACAGAAGGTTAGAGCAATGATGGATGGGTAGAAAAAGAGGAGAAAAAAGAGGTGCTAGAGATGTTGAAGAAGGAGGATTTTCAGGAGGGGCAGGGGTGAAAAGGATGTCCTCCTCACCCTGGATATCTATAAACTACTTCACCCCACTAGCAGTTGAAGAAAGTGCAGAACCAGAACCTGAAATCATCCCAGAACAACCCTTGAAAGTTGAGAAGGAGAAGAAAGAGAAGAGGAAGCGAGAAGAGAAGGTGGTAACAGTAGAAGAGGTGGAGAAATCCAAAGAGGGAATGGCAGAGTGGGTATTGTAGAGGATACACTAAGATAACAAGTCAGGGCAGGAAGTATTAAGACAGTGGACACACAGCTGAAGGAAAGGTGAGGTGACATCAGAAGTAGTAGAAGCCATACGAGGGATGAGAAGAGAAAAAGGCATAGAAGCAGTCAAGGAGCTTAGGGGAAGGAAACAGTGGATCAGACGAATAAACCAATCTTCGGTGATAATATCCACCACTGTTGAAACACTGACAGACAAAAGAGGATTCACAATTGAAGTGTTCCTAGACCATGGGGCAACAGGGAGCTATATCAATGAAGGCTGTGCAAAGCAAAGTGTTTGCCAATGGAAAGACTCCCAAGACTACTTCCTGTCTATAATGTGGATGGAACCCACAATGAAGGAGGACCCATAACCCATACCGTGACCCTCAGAGTCAGGATAAAGAACCATTTGGAGGTCTTCCCTTTTGCAGTCACCAATACCGGAAATACAGACCTCATTGTTGGCTTCAACTGGCTTCAGAGGCATAACCCAATGGAAGACAGGAGAGATGACATTTGACCAATGTCCCTTGGAATGTGGAATGTCAAGAGCAGGTGTAGAGGAGGATGATGCAGGAGAAGAGGAGGAAGAATTAGAGGAGGGAGACCATATATTTGTGACCCAGATATATGCAGAGGAAGAGGAAGGACATATAGCCAGGACACACTTGCAGAAGCTGGCAGAAGAGGGACAAAAGGAGAAGAAGAAGGACGGTAGAAGAAATGGTGCCAGCACACTACCTAGAAGAGTTTAGAGGGGTCTTCATAAAGGAGGGGTTTGACAATAACCTCCCAGAATGATGGCAGTATATCAGGAACCATATGCCGGCATACCCAACTATTCATTTCAGCCCACTCAGCCCAACTCTGCCCTTGCTCACCTATTCAACTATAAGCCCTCAGCCCATGGACTATATGCACCTTGTGTATCTGTCTTGGCATCGCATGCTCCTGTCAATTCATTTATTCCATTTACATCACACTCCATATGCTTGCTATTCCATTCCATCTTCATTTACATTTAATATCCTTTCATTTACGTTCCGCTCCACTTTTATTTATTTGCAATTCTGCTCAGTCTCTTATATTCGATTTGCTATTATGTTCCTTAGGGTAACTCCATTGGGAATCGGAGTGACACATTGCTCCCCAATGTCACAGAGGAGATCATTATTTGGGGCATAGTATTTCTGTTCTCGCTTTTCATGATCCTTGGCTTTCTTATTCTATTATAGGAATCTAATCAACTCCTAGTAGATTTGAAAGTAGTATAAAGATCTTGTACTTCAGTAGTTCATTCTTCAGTCAGATAATCGACCTTGATTCTCTACTAGCTAATTCTCTGTCTTGCCTTTCTGAAATTAGGGTCAGTGCGATCCTGTGAAGTCCACATACCGAGGTCCCGATTATTCGCCAGTGCCGACCGAACAACCATCCTACGCCCATGTACAAGTGTCCACGCAGCATGCATAACACTTGGTACACCGGTCTCAGCTCGGTGCATCCACCACCCACATTCCTCGGTCCGTCTCACCTCGGGACTTCCTGTCCTTGTATTATCCTCGGACACGACCCCATTGTTTTATATTCAGCCACTCCCTATTGTCCCATTTCGAGTCACGATCCTATTATCTTGTCTTTTATTGTTCTATCCCCACTTTGCATTCCTTGTTCTAATTTTGTTCGTTGTGGACAACGACCACATGTTCTGCATATCTTGTTGTCCCACATTCCTTATTCCACATGTTGCTTCTTAACCTATATAAGTAGGGCAT
>QLPG01011637.1:0-16144 GCA_003314385.1 Gomphus sp. MG54 | reverse complement strand
TTTATTATTTACTGTAGCCTCTGGTACATTACAGGAGGAGTGTGATATAGAAAAAATGTGGAAGGTAATGCATACCATATCTTATATCATATCTCAGTGTAGTTGGAAAATATCTCTGTAGAAACTACTTCATCAGTGAGTGCCAATGGTGATGAATACTTACGTGAATCTTTCATCCAAGTTATTTGTTTTAGGACCAATTTCCCACCTGATATGTTACCAGACCCTAAGGGTACTTTTTCCTATATAGCTAGGCTATTAGAGAGATTGAACTTGACCTGTAAAAATCTGTATTATTCAAAACAAGATTCCTAGTAACTCTAATCAGTGAACCATGATGGGTATAAGAGCAATATACAAATGATGTAGCCAGAGCTTTGATTATGTACTCATGTCGTGAGCTGAGTTTCCACTTTCTTAAGGAATTAACTCTTACCGAGCAAGCAGAACATTTAGAAAAAAAATTGAGGCTAACTTTTTAAGCTAAATGTTTAAGCGGAAACTTTACCCATTATTTATATTCTTGTCACAAAATGCAACAAGACATTTATGAGTCTAAAAGCGCCCATCATATACAGACTACCTCTCAAAGGATAGAACAGCCTATAAAAAGTCCCAATGAATCCTAGGACAAGAAGTTATACTGTGTTCGCTCAAACACTTACATTTCTACTTTTGGAGTTTGATCTTCTACATTAGTGTTGTTGTTCCCCTTGCCCCTGTTCCTCGCTCACACCCTGATTCTGTAAGTGTACAAACATGATAAATTTGATTGAAGTCCTGCTTGCTTTCTTGCAGGAGCAATTCTACTGTAAAATCAATCTGAGACTCTCAATTCCAACAAACGGTATCATCACAAGTTGTCAATCTAAACACTTTGATGAAGTTGATGTGGAATGTCATGTTGAGACTGCTTCGTGGCTGGTAATTAAGTCCCACTTGTACATTGTATTTTAACATTGTGTTCTCTCAGTAATCTTGACAGATCTTGTTAGAACCAATGGGATTTTTCCTAGTAATTATACATATTTTTCTGTTCATTTCAACACTAAAACCCAAATAACTCCTCCAATTCTATTCCCCTCTGGATACAACTTATCACAGGGCCTACAGACAACATAAGGAACCTACAACAATATTTTCGTGATTTTAGGGACATTTTTGGATGAATACCACCTGATTGGCCTGGTACCTGACCCAAGAACCCAAATAGTCCCTCAGGGTTGATGGATGGAAGATTATTGATGGGCACAGTATTTTAATATGTTAGTTTTCTCAGTTCTTCTATCTTTTTCCAGGGCACGGCCCAAATATTTTTCCTTGCCTACATACCCACGTTCCATCACGCACCCGGCCGTATCAGAACGGTCTCCGATTACAGTCCGATAATTTTTCATGATTGCATAGCCCTTTTATTTGTTATAAATACCTAGCTGTATCTAGCAAAACTACAGACAAGTAGAGATTACATTTTCTACATCCCCACTCTCACTAAAACTCGAGATTATAACAAAACTTCCTTCCGCGCTGAACCTTCGGTTCAGCGCCGGGCATCACACTTTCCTATTTCGGACAAAAACACCAGAAACTCGTCGTACCAATACTGGGATTGAGAGTTAAGTTCTCAATAACCAATAACATTTTTACATTTCACCATCTATTATATTTACCTTGTGGGAGGACCACAATTCCATAAACCGGTGATTTGGCGCCCAGGCCAGTTTCCCGGAGCGGCGCCTAAGCGGAGGCTAAACCCAGGACTCAGCTTCCAGTAGAATTGCAATATAGCAATATTTTCCTTCACAATAAATACAGATAAAATAACCAAGAAATACCCAAGAATATTCTTCTATTTATAAAACTGATAATTCAATATTCTGCCCCGGGAAAACCCACAGAAATCTAATCTGCTACACCAAACTACAGATCTTGTGGTCCGATTGACCTTAGGAGAGAGCAATGGTTACTTCTTTCTATTTTGATCGTAATGCAGACTTTACACATTACAACTATCTACAGGATATATGTTTACATGCAAACAAGCTGAGTGTCAATCTGAAAGACCCACAGTGGGTCTATCGGTTGCAATGACAAATACAGAAGATAATTCTGTATTTAGAGTAGATGAGATTAAACAATTATTAGCCATATCTGGAGGATTAGCAGATGATAACCGAACCGAGCATTTGAGGAGAGTACACAACTCATGCAATTTGGGACAAGGAAATATAATACCTCTGTATCCGAGTTTCTAGGAGATAGTTCTTGTATTGGAAGCTACTAGAGTGTAAAAGGATACAGGAGAACAGGAACTAAAGCTTAATTTTCAACCCGACATATATTAACGCCACTACTCTGTAACTACTGTGCCCAATACTAATGCTACGAGTTTTCAATTTTAAGATCGAGTGAGCAGGATTTGACCGACTTCAGAGGAGTGGTGGAGGCGTTCAAAACAATGATGGTCAATTCTCCAGAAACATCTACAGCCAATTGAGAATTGATGGTACAACTTCAAGACTTTGATGATACAGAACCAGGAGGTGAAAATTATAATGCTCGGAAATTTTTGAAACGGCATCAAAGGTTGGGATGATAATCGAAATTCAATAATGCAAGGGATGGCCTTCCCAAAGAGACCATGGCCTTGATAGAAACATCACCGAAAGACTTCAACATGGAGACACATGTGCCTTACTTTATATAAATTGAATTATGGATGTTGCAAGTAGCCTTTTAGGCGGTAGACGGCCTTACTTGGAATTCAAACAATCATGAGCTCTACCTCCCATATAATTCACTCGTGTTTCACCAAACGTGGCTGGGTGAAGTTTGAAAATCCAACAGATCAAGGTCTCTATAACGAGCGATGATGTGCGTTGTCGCTGGAATATAGAAGGAAGCGAAAGGAACTGGATCTATTTGCTGGATCTTCAAAATTTGTCAAAGTGGTGGCTCCAGTCGCGACAGGTGGCAGCTGATGTCGAGAAACCTTAAGTCTATTATTATACATATTGACATAGTGTTTATCGCCCCTTACGTCGCGCCGTACACGCATTGATTTCACATGTGAGCGGCACTTGCCACATGCGCGCGCCACTCATCACGCACGCCACCCTCACGCGTTGCAAAATAATAAAACAATGAGACAGTAAAAACAATAGTCATAGTTTGAACAAGAAGCAATGGAGCACTAGCTCATAGAATAAAGTTGAGCAAGTAGCCATTATCGGATATTGTTCCAACATTGTCTACAATATAGTTGTGTCATAGTGAGCCTGAATTAAATCTTTTCTCCTAGCCTGAGTAAACAGTGACCTCAGTGTGGATGTCCTATTTTATTTTGTGTATTGAGATCTCAGCATACTCGGTCTTTTATTCTCAATTATTCTCGTAACAATTTCCATTTTATTATATCCTAGTCAACACCTCACTCAAGAATTGAGACATGTTATCATTTTGTCAAAAAAAAAAGAAGAAAAAAAAAACCTGATGGGCAATGTTTCAAGTTTGAACTCGATGAATTCATCACAATAATAATCTCAATTACTGGAGTGCTGGAAGGAGAGATGGAGATCATTCATAGCAAAATCTGTGACGA
Source organism: Gomphus sp. MG54 (assembly GCA_003314385.1). Classification (NCBI taxonomy): domain Eukaryota; kingdom Fungi; phylum Basidiomycota; class Agaricomycetes; order Gomphales; family Gomphaceae; genus Gomphus; species Gomphus sp. MG54. Next base: position 12,543 of record QLPG01011637.1, on the reverse strand, counting down.
ACTGTGAGGGGAAGCATGATGATAATATTAGGTTGGTTGCTCGGTGTTTTAACCTCAACTGCGTTCTGAGCGATTGGGCTTTATTCTGAAACTTTGACCTCAATGGAGCTGTTGCTTTTGGCACTGCTCTTGCCAGGTTTCGCCGATGGATGAAAGTGTTAACATCACGTTGCCATCATCAGCTTCTTGGATGAAGCCAAGATTTGTTGGAATATATGACAACCACAGCAGACACATCCACAAGTATCACAATTTCCATGTTCCCATTCCAATATTATCCATACATCCACTCTGTACAGTGTTTTTATAATAATTGTTTTGTTTCTTGAAACAGTTGAATTATATTTTACTTGACTTTAGGGGAGGACAAGGGAAAATGGAGGACAATGTTTTTGGGAAATTGATTGTATTTTTATCATTCTAATAGATGTTTAATTATATAGTAAATCCATCTGCACACATCCCTTCCCAGAGACGCGTTAGTACTGGCGCGTCAATGATGACGTGCATGTGACCTGTGAATGTGGTAGACATGTGACGCGGATACGATGCGCGTGACGCATTTGTGAGAATGATGCGGCGGTCGGGTTGCAAGTGTGGCGCGGCGGTGATGTAGAGAATATATGTATGTGTACTCATCTGGTTCCAACATCGTTCATGCCTCAGTCGTTGTCATTCACCAACTGAGACGCCCTATCTAGACTTCTACATGAAGCAGCGTGTGTTGGCCGAGAATTACGAGGAGACATGGAGTGTGAGGGGCAGAACAAGGTGACAACCTTGGGGCGAGTTGTTTCCGTGATTGTTGCTGAGATGTGACCGAGCATCTGAGGTGAAACATAACACTGGCAACCATGGCGCTACAGTGCCAAACAGGCGCGGCCCCACATAGCGCAAGGACTTTTCGAGATGCCAAAGGTGCAACGAGCATGCGTTTAACAACTCGAACCCTATTGAATCGTTTGACCACATTCTCTCTTGCACGGGCTATACTTGCTATCATCTCAGCACATATGGCAACGACGTCACAAGAGCTTCTTAGAACTATTCTATTCAGTGTCAAATCAGCTAGAGCCATTCTTCTCATGATCGAGGACACATTCTCATGGTCACAGGGTCACAGCCCTCCGTTGTGTTCTGTTGTTTCCAACATGCATCCATGAAGCGTGCCATGCTCCCATGCCTCATCTTGTAAGAGTTTATAATACACCCTCCCACTCTCACCCCCCTACTTCCCACCATCTGGACTCCCCTCATTACCTGCACCAGCACCAACACAAGAGGCGATGATTTCCCTCCTTTCACTCATTCTCCTCGTCCCGGCTGCCCTTGCCATCCCAACCATTCTCCAGATTCGCGACTCTCCCATCAGCCTCCCCATTGCAGCCCGCATCAACACAACGGGCTCTGTTAAGATCATTGAGGTGTGTTTCCCCATGCTCTCATGCGAACAAAAACGCCATTAACTATGCCGTTTACTCCCCATCCACGACACCAGGCTGACCGTGCGCGTGCCCAACTCTTCCTGAAGAAGGCGGCAGAGGTAAAAGCTGGAAAACTCACCACGTCTACCTCTCCCCTCAGTATTCCAGTGACCAACACTGCAGTGAGTACCCATGTCGACCATGTTGCCGGCATTCCCAAGGGCTTTCTTATCATCTGGAATCCATCTCCTCGCACTCTTGGCGTAGAACTTAGGAGAACGTGGCATCGCGCATTATAACTTATCTGTTATCTGCATGTCATATTTTATTCCATCATTCTTTGTGCCCTTCCATATCAATAGTTCATTTCGACCCGTATTTGTTTTCGACCAGTCTTGGTCCCTTTGTATGTCTACTCGGTTGACACCCCACCTAGGTCGGCTACACAGCGAACGTTGGCGTGGGTAGCCCACCCACCCAATATACCCTAATCGTTGATACGTGAGTTTTTTTCTTTCCATCTCGTATTTATTTTGTTTTGGAGAATATCATCTGCGGCCATATCGGGATTCCCTGGCGATGATGTCCTCGATGTGGCGTTCTAGTACATATTTTCATGTAACGATTCTTCCACTCCTTCCTTGCTTCTCTACTTGCTTATCTTTACTCTTTCACTAACCGAATTTTATTTCTTTCAGTGGTTCTTCCAATACCTGGGTGGGTGCCACTACACCTTTCACGGCCACATCAACCACATTTTCGACTGGGCAGTCTGTGGTACGTATCTTTCACGCGCACTCCCGAATCTTCCCCGATCTTTCCTAACAACCCATAATTCTATATCCTTTCAAATTTGTTCCTCTTTCGAAATCTCTTGGCACACCATCCACTCCATATACCTTTACACCACACTATCTAATCCCGTATCCTGTAGAGCGTCCAATACGGCTCGGGCTCCTTCGTACGTCCCACTCCTTCCCCGCGGTCCTTTTTCTCTAACGATCATCCACTCAAATCGTTCATTACTTTATCCTAAGTAGTCCGGGACAGAGGGTGTGTTGTTTACTTTTCTTTCACTTGCCCAGCCCTTGAAACCAACTTACTCATCCGTTCGCTAGTGATCGACCAGGTTACCCTCGCATCGGATTTGGTTATCGCATCACAGAGCATTGGCGTGGCATCCACGACTACCGGTTTCCAAGGTTCGTTTTTTGGTCATTTTCTCCGACATCTACCAGTTACCCTCTGTCATGAGTGTTTATTTTTTTGCCTTGAGAGGGGAACCATGTTGCCCATAAATTATAATCTCCACATTTTCCCTCAATCATGCTTTCTCACGTGCGACTGTATCCATCTCCATTTTCTCCCATGTGGTTTCTTGTTTCCTTTCCTTGCTCTGCCTCTCATACAGCCTTTCTTCCCTCTCCATTCCTTTTATTCTAACGCTAACAATTTTTGTCACAGGCGTGGATGGTATTATCGGTATCGGTGAGCCGCATTTCACCTCGTCCGTGGCATGTTCGATCCGAGAACCTAACTCCGGAGACTAGGTCCTACGGATCTTACCCAAGGCACTCTCAGCCCGGACACGAATTCACTGATTCCAACTGTCACTGACGTGTGTTACTTTCTTAACTATCTTTCATATTTTTCTCGTCTTTCTCCGGGTGATTTCGTTTGATCTCATTGACTCTTTACCTATCTCCCTTGGTTTAAATTATTTCCTGAATGCTCAACCCCTCTTGCTTATTACATTGTAGAACCTGTTCTCTCAAGGTATGTCACTCGTCTTCCCATATGATTATGCTAACACCTCACTCAGGGACGATTCCATCCGACTCGATCGGCATCTCTTTTGAGCCTACGACATCTACATCAGTGACAAATGGTGAAATCACCTTTGGCGGGACAGACTCAAGCCAGTTCACTGGGGCTATCTCGTTCACACCCATCACGAGCACATTTCCCTCAAGCTTGTTCTGGGGCATCGATCAGAGTATCACGTGCGTGACCGTGCCGCACATTTTGCAGATATGTATATTTGGTTTGCTCAGCTGGTGTTCATTATAGGCTAGGTAGCTCGACTCCCATTCTTTCGACGACTGCTGGTATTGTGGGTGCGTGAAGATATATTTTCAATCCCAATATGTTATGTGTTGACTTCCCACTTCTGTGTGTCATCAGACACCGGCACAACCCTGGTGCTTATTGCAACCGATGCCTTGAATGCCTACCAACAAGCAACTGGCGCCGTCCTTGATAATGCCACTGGTCTCTTAAGCCTGACGCCTTCGCAATTCCTGAACCTCCCTAGCTTGTTCTTCACTGTCGGTGGGGTGCGTGATCCGATGCAAATTTTGTCATCACTTACACGTCTACCTTCCTCTCTAAAACCCTTCCCTTTCCTCTCCTATTTCTACCAAGCCACTAACGAACAAAATATCTCAGACAACATTTGAGCTGACGGCAAATGCTCAAGCGTGGCCACGCAGCCTCAACACCTTCATCGGCGGCAACACCAACACCGTCTACCTCATAGTCGGTGACATTGGAACACCCAGTGGCCAAGGTTTGGACTTTATCAACGGATTTGCGTTCCTGTGCGTTACTCTGCCTCCTTTGCTGCCTCTCCCACTGTGTTTTTGTGACAATGCGTCATGCTCATGGGTGCTTAGGGAACGCTTCTACTCCGTGTACGACACGACGAACAGCAGAGTGGGTCTCGCTACCACACCCTTTACAGATGCCACCACCAATTAATCACGCACTGATCCGTGTGATCGTCTTGGAAGGATGGTCTGATGTAGGCTTGGATTCTCGGAAATTTTCTCTCTCTCTCTCTCTCTCTGCTGTGATTGATGTTCGTACTTTAGTCAGTGCGTTTCAATCCGTCCTGTCATTTGTCGTATTGTCCGATGATGCAAAATAGTTGATGAACATATATGCAGTCGTTATATATGATCCGCAGCCCGGATAGCTGTGGGAGATGGGTTAAGACATCCCGATATATGAATCTTGGTCTGTGGCGTTGCTTGGCGCTTGAGTTCTTTGTATGGAGTATCACTATACTCTTGTAATTCTACTTCTGTACGTCATTGAAGGGGTATTCGGGGATAAATAATATGCAGCACCGGGTTCGATGCATCAAGTGTTGTTAAAGTGTTGTTAACCACGGTCAAATCTCCATTGGTGAGTCTCACATTCCATATGATCACAACAGGAGAACTCCACGGGAAATCCATACCGCTGGCGTGTGAGTGTGGCAACTATACAAGCTCCATGTATGCATCTCCCAGAGTAGGCCATCGATCGACATTCCCGTCGCCATATTTACATTTCAGACATGCGAGTGGGAGTGTCATGCCTTCTCTAGGTTTGCACATCGCCGATGTCCCTGCAGATGGGACTACATAGCTATTTCTTCAGTGCCGACCCCCTTTTTCAGCTCTTCTTTGTCATCATATAATTACCCACTGTTCTTTGCCGTATCTTGTCAAACATATATGTGAGAGTCGCATTCTATGGGAAGAATAGTAACATTTTTGTTTGACAACGAGAGGCAGTCTCCATAAACTCTCCTCCAGTGGGAGAAAGAATGACAGGACGCTCCTACAGCTATTATACTTCTTTACAAATAATATGAAGTATAACCATCACATATATGATTGCCTTTCCTCATAAGACCTTCCCTATCACTATCTTCCGAACTCTCCTACTCTTGCTGGGAGGATGAAACCGTTACTCTGTATGTATGAATTCTTCAATACTTGCCCACCCTCTTAATCCATATATGCCTAAAGCTTTTTTATATTCTTATTATTTCACTTGTTCAGGTGCCTCAATCATAATTCGTGGGTCACCTTCGAATTGTTTGACAGCCTCAAGAACCATGAGATACCTCTCGGAATTCATGGCCTTTGGGGCGATAGCATTCAATCCTTGTGTGATTCCTTCCAGGGGTAGTCGGGTTTTTCTTTTCTATTCTTGAACCAATGCAATACTAACTCCAGTCTAAGAAGGAGTCGTAATGGACTTTCCCCCTTTCATACCTTGTGTTTCCCCAAAAAGTTTTCCATGCATGGAAATCCATGCGGTACTTGAACTCCACCTTGATTTGAGGGTAAGGCCTCAAGATTACCTCGGCGATTCAACTTATTAATCCTCGGATCTTCGAATATGTAATAACACATGTTTCACAATATCCAATGATGCCCTGTCTATAGCAAGGGATCAATACCTTGTTATCACTCATTCCAGGTCCTCCCCGAACATCGGTCCCCGAAATTCCAGTTCACAGATACCCACATCAAACCAACATTCATTCTACTTGGATTACAATACAAGCCACAATAACCTCGACGATACGCCTCTGCCTGTGCAACATCAGCGTGATTTCAACCACAAGGTCATATCCCTCCGCTCACGGCCTGCGTTCCAAATACGAACGGGGCACTGCCGGATGAAACTCCGCCGCAATCACCTGTTTTAAGACGCATATCTTCTCATGCAAAGAAAAAACCTGAGGATTTAAAGAAGACACTTCAAATCCATTTGTCTGGAGAAACCGGGTTGGATCTTGGCGGACTCACCAGATTTGTAAACCAAATTGCTTATTGATGTGAATTAATATTTCTTGTTTCATAGAGAATTGCTCTCCCGTGAGTTGTTCAACCCAGGTTAGTGTCTGTTTCAATATTCTACCCTGGACAATTACACACTGCAAATTAATCCGCGTCCGGGATTAATCCGGATCATCTCAACTATTTCACATTCACTGGACAATTTCTTGGTCTCGTTATTTTCCATCGACAGTTGATCGACCCGTACTTTGTCGCTGCTTTATACAAGATGATACTAAGAAAGAAGCTTACTCTCTATGACCTTGAAGGTGTGGATCCTACCCTTTACCGAAACACGAACTAGATGCTATGCGTTGTTATCTGCAACTGTCATCTCTTTCCCTAAAGCCCTTATGTTGACATAATCACATCACTAATATCATTTTCGAAACATTCGCTACCTCGGAGGATCAATTTGGAGCAAACGTGACCACGGACCTCAAGCGTGGTGGGCAAAATATAACCGTTACCGAACAAAACAAGAGGGAATATGTAGCGTTTGTGTTACCGGCTCTCCTTCCCCTTATGTACCTTTGATTTAATCACATGCACAGCGCTGTTGTAGACTACAATATTTCCAAACGGGTTCATGAGCAATTCGACGCTTTCATGTCAGGATTCGCCAATTTCATTCCCCATGACGATATAAAGGTTCTCGACCACGTAGAACTCAAGGTACGTATGCTTATTGCTATTCCCTCTACTCCAATTAGATCACATCCCGATAATCCGTCTCCTTTAGTTACTTCTCAACAGGATGCTCCAAATTGACGTGTAAGGGTGTTTTGCAAGCACTAGGGCTCATCACATTAATCTCATCCACTTTTCAGCCATTATTGGGAAGAATTCACAGGGTACACCCATGGGTACAAGAAATATCACCGTGTTATTGGATGGTTGGACCACCCACCTCTGTTTTCCATATGTTTACTAAATTTTACTTGGTCTCCAAACCTAGGTTTTGGCAATGCGTTCCAGATTGGTCCCCTCAAAACCAATCACGCCTTCTTCAATTCGCCACTGGGATATCTATAGTCCCTTTCAACGGATTCGAGTATCTACAGGGCTCCAATGGACCTAACCTGTTTACTATCAACAAAGTTGAAGGCCCAACCCATCTACCTTCCAGTCACACCTGCTTCAATCGCGTAATTTTTTTCAGTTTTTTTTTCTCCGCCTCAGAACCTCTCTTAATGTCCCACCATGTTCTAGATCGATTTGCACCCCTATACCGATTATCGAACGCTTAAGGCCAAGCTGACAAAGGCAATACTGTATGTTTCTGCTTGGATTTCGGCTAAAACTTCTGTATTGATGTTTTGTTTCAGAGAGACTGAGGGCTTCGGGTGCGTTTTCATAAACTCAATGCATTTGTCATGGGTAATTATTAGCCAGTGTAGTCAAGCCTAGGGTGATTAGTTAGAAAAACTCCAATCTCAATTTATTATTATTATTATTTTATTCCAGTCAGTTAAATATTAATATAATCAGAGCACTATATATATAGAAAAAAAAGGATACAAATACACAGAATGCAACTATACACGAATTTTTTACAACAAGGGCGCTCACAGCACTTGCAGGATCTGAGTTCCATTATTCAAGTTATTGATTCGTGCTGTGTCCTTCTTCTATCTATATAATAAAGGTGCACCGGGGCGAAGGTGTGGACAGGAGCCACCTTGCTGTCTGAGTCATCCGCCATGTATAGGCTTATGGTTGAATTGCAGTGCAAAACATCACTCTCATCACGACGACTAGAGTGGCACCGCTTATGTGAACAGGTTCTATTTCGTTTTGTTCTTCATTTTTTCTTTTGTTCGTTTTTTCGCACAACCGAACGATAGTATGATTTTTTTACATTGTACTTCAATTTCTGAATAAATTCAAGTGATCTTAGATTTGCTTGATAATTCAACCGCATCCCTTGAACAGAGGAGTATTATGCTAATAATGATAATAATCTAATAGATATTACACATTGGGGATTGGAATAGGATGTGGTTGGTTACATATTTCCCTAGTCATTCAGAGTATACAATGTTGAATGAGGCACAGGAGCGGTGCAAGTAGCCGAGCCTGTTGCTGTGGAGTTATCTCAAAGGAGATGTTGCATAAAAGCACCTGCCTGTAGCAAAGTAACTTATTTTAAAGAAGTGGCTGTCATCATATGGTGTTGTGAAGTAGCTTCCCCTGTTAATCCATGTTGCCTAAGAGCATGCAAGAACAGGATAGCAAAATCGATGTTAGAAAAACACTGAAATTGGTGATACATTCACAACCACTTTTACATCCTACCCTCTTGGCTGGTCTGTCTCCCCACCCATCCCGATTTAATAGAACACGCAACGGAACAATGTGGAAGGAGATATTGCGAACCAAGAAAAGACGAAGCAAGGTCGCAGTTACAAGAGAAGGCCCCAGTGATGCAAGCGACACCATACCACTACGATGACTTGGGCTTCTGCTGAAAACTTCAAGTAGTTTACCGTTGTTTGTGGCTTTTATCTTTTGTCCGTAATCGACGACGTTGACAACCGCGAGAGTTGGTGGTGTCTCGGGATAGGAAACAGTGGAGATTGCCAGCGGAGATGGAAAGTGATCTCTCCAAGCGGCCGCCCAAGTGGTGTGGGGATCATGGTATGTCCAGGTCGAGAAATAATATTTGAATATCAAAGAAAGATTATCACGGCACTCTAATTCATGCAATCTATTTAAATCATTGAACGATGTGGTTCATCTTTACCTTGGGGTTGTGAAAGGCAAGGCCGACTCAAGTGCTCTGATACATCCCCCCGGTGACATGCAGTGTACTTGAAGTTGGTATCCATCAGACAAGTGTCCTTTCAAATGCAAATTCCAGAAACTGTGTACCCATAGACAACACCTTTGGTGGAGTCTCCTCGATGCTTCGGGCAAGTCGTGGAAGTTGATCGAAAGAATTGCAATCTGGGGAGTAAAATGGGATAGAGATGGCGTATTGGGTTCCTCTTTTTATTTGGGATGTCCCTGAACATCAGTCGCTGTATCTTCTTTGGATATGATTGAGAGCATGCAATATTATTCTAAAATACCATCGACATGAATATGATACACAGTTCAGGGATCTGTCCTACCCACCTCTGCATCTAGTCACAAGTGCACCCTTGTCATCCCAGACTTCCATTTCAAGAGACCATCTTTCATTCCGCACAAATGCCAATGGGCGGAGAGGGGCCGCCTCTGGATACTTGTGAAGGATCACAAAAGGGGACTGATAAGAAAAGTCCAGTATGAGGTGCAGGAAGTACTCTCAGCAGTGGAGTGGTCGTTGTCATCTTTCCTGGTCGTAAAGCATAAGAACATGTATAGTGACACAGAAGAGATGAAGCCGACGCTCCAAATAAGAGTCTGTGGTCTTCTGACTGGGCCATTGGATTGCAGTGTGATGTTCAGTGAGGCACAGAACGGTTGAGGCATCAATAAGCCGCTGTGGAGAGGACCGTCGAAGTCTGAAAGGTTCTGAGCACATAAAGACTCGAGGGAAGCGGGTGCGAGTTCAGCCCGTCTGTAAGCACAAAAAAGAAACTCTGTTCATATGGATTATTAATGACGAGATTAATAGGATGAATGGTGTTTGGGTTACATGTGGTTTACCATTACTTGAGACGGAAGAAATGGGAATGCAGTTCATATTGCTTGCCTTATATTTGCTTGGGGACCGTCGGTACGTGTTGTCTACAGTAAATGGCACAATTAAATACAAGTTCCTCTCCTCGTGTTTATTCCCAATATGGCAGGCGTGGCATGGGAATTCCAGATATAGGGAAGGTATTTTTTCGTCTCAAGGCAACTGGTTTTTTTAGAAAATAGGTTGGATTTATGAAGGCAGAAACAAATCTGCATAGAGCATGTGGTGGAGGTCGGTTTTGAGTGTCCGGCACTGTAGTATTTCCGGGCTGCTATGACACGTCTCGCATCAGAGTCTCAAAGCTTGAGCAGTAGGATTTAAAGCACAACATATAAAATATTTTCTGGCAGATGTACAAGTGGCAATTGAGCTTGATCAAAATGGTCTCTAATACTATGCAGGAAACAGTGCATTTAATTTTTTTTTGATTATCGTCATGTCACCAAGTTTTAAACAAACCATCAACAATCACAAAAAGAAAGCGCACATCCGTTTACTTAGAGTCATAGTACACTATCCATATCTTTGAGTTGTTCTCACTATTGAATTCCTCAGTTCCGGCGGCACCGAGTGACCCACAGCACAGAGTCGCATCGATCCCCTGAACGCATACCTTCAGGTGACAGTCATTAAACGTAATCAAAATGAGTGATCTCTTCCAAACCAAGGACCGCAAGAACATAGCAGAAGCAAATGGTACCTGAAGAAAAGGTCAAACGAGTCGGGCTGGTCATGGATGCAAATGCGAATGCGGATGCATGCCGCCATCACATGCAAACTTTTCCTTTGGGAGGCTTCTGCAACGGCATGATAGCCGAACACGAGGATCAACGACCCAATCTCCCCAAATGGTAATATTGTTTGGGCGGTCGGTCACTCTATCTTTAGATGAGTCTGTATAGAGATATATTTAACGACTCAAGTGGTGGGTTCGGAGCTTCCAGTCACTTTGCCTTCCACTTTTCACTCGCATTTCAATATCATGGTGTCTTCCCACTCTGAACATAGGTCAGTTGCCACCCAAACGATCCAGACTTGATCTCTACTTATTATCACAATTGTATTAGGTTCAACTATGGCCCAGGAGTGCATTCTGAGGCTTACGTTGATACAAACGGACGTTCCTGCCCCAGACCCCAAACAGAGTCCTCCACTTCTACCTCGGGCTACGAGAACAATGGAGGGTTCCCCCATAGGGGGGAAGAAACGTTCGAGTTCTCCATGGGTACGACCCCGGTGCAGTCGACGGCACACCAAAACTGGCCTGGGAAGAACTATAATAGTTCTGTGCTTGTTGCACAATTTATCCAAGGTTCCTCCAGTACGTGAAAATCAAATACACCATTGTGTTCTCCATCATATGTTTTCAGGCAGCTTTTCAGGGGGCACTCAGCCAGCTGGCTACCACGTCCCACAGGTCTTTGGGCCTCACAAGGCATCAGTTTATGGTAACGGGAACCTTCTTTTGTAAGCTGTGGCGTCTGTCGTACTATCGAGGGGTCTCATGTCACCGTTTGATAAGGCACCTATGGTGCACAGGACCTCGGATGAACTGGGCGACAATATATGTTGGCCTGGACTGGAATCTTACCACCAGTCCCCGAGCACAATTTCGACCCATTCTGGAGTCCTATGGAGCGATCTAGCACAGGTGCCACAAGGAACTGGTGATAACCGGATGTTCGACCCTGAGTTCCTCCCGGGCGTACCGAGTACGTGAATCGTTTGGACTCAACTAGCCATGCCAACAATATGACTCAATCTCTCTCTACATAATTCTCCCAATATCCTAATCAGCCGACAACGGGCATTCCTCCCTTCCCCGAGAATATATTTTTGGGCTTCGGTTACATCCCTGGGTAAGCCATCATATCAGGTGGCGGCATTTGTACTGACCTATTCACCTACCAGGAATGATTGCGAAGGTCCAACGACGGAGCAACCACATACATGGCAGCTGAACGATATTGCTGGATCAAGCATGAGCGTAGATGGGGTTCCGAGCCAGTAAGCATTTTCTTCCTCATGAACACAGAAAATTGAACCCATGGACTCGGACAGATCATATAGTTCGCACCCCATATCACCAAGGAATGAAAGTTACCACGGCGACAACCAATGTCATGAGACATCGGGGCCGCTCGTGGCAACAATTGCTCTGGTGGAGATGGGCAGGGCCAGAGATGTCCTACCCTCCCAAGGATCCTCGGTCGACATGCCACGCGAGCTACAGCCAGTTCTTCCAATCCCGGCGCATTTTATGGCCAACACGTTTGATCCCAAGATTCGTGAAATATACCAGTCAAAAGACGGGAGGTGCAACTACACCTTCATTGGTCTCACGTGTGGACAAGAGTTCAACCTGCCAACCTCTGTGTCCCGACACAGGTTCGTGGTGCATGTCATGCAAGAGCTCGAAGACATCCATGCCAAGGACTTGGATATGTCCAATGCCAGTATTCTCACGACGCCAGGGAGGCTGGGGATCGCGAATGAGTACAGGGTATAGTACAGGGTATATTGCCCGTACGAGAAATGAAAAATGAAAGGAAAGTGGTTGGTGTCACCAGACAATATGTGCACACACCTTAAGAGGTGTGCGGAGAGGGCTGGCCAACCTATGACAAAGGAAGATGTCCGGAGCTGGTGCCACCAAAATATGGTGCTGTATACGTGGAACGGGTCGGCACCTCACTGCAGGAGCACTTGGGAAGTTGCGGTGTCAAGGATTCTGCAAGCCAACTAGCATTTCACCTGCTGGGACATGAGGCCGTGGAACACGAGGCCCAAAATATCACATGAGGTTACTCTTTGTTCCGCTCCTTTCGGG
>QLPG01011631.1:0-16187 GCA_003314385.1 Gomphus sp. MG54 | reverse complement strand
CCAGAGGCGGTGTCGTGGTTGATGACATTCTGAAAAGTGACATTCCCTCCAGCACCTGACACAACACATGTAGATTAGCACGGGGCTCTTAGATTTTCAACATTGGACAAAGAGACCTACTCAAGTTCACGTTGGAAAGAGTAGTGTGAATGAATGGTGACGTCATCGGTCGAGCGTGAGTTGAAATAGAGTGTCTCAATGTCTTTTCCACAAGTAAAGTTGCGGAGGGGTGGTAGGTAGTGGATGGTGGTTAAGAGCTGATCTGTTCGCAGCCGCACAGCCCCCCGAAGCCGCATCAGAACCCCAATCCCCGATAACCAACAACAACCGCAAACGATCCTTGTGCGCTTACGCTGGTTTGCAGTACATAAGGCCCACGCGATATTTACACCTCGATTTGGGAGCGCAAGTGGACATGGAGGGGGAAGAATATAGCAGCGCCCTGCAGACGGCAACACACGCAACATAATTCAATTGCTCCTGGACATGGAGGCGGATCCAAATATTCCTGGAGTATTTGACGGCGGGACGCTGCAGGTCGCGTCAGCAAAAGGCAATGATACAATTGTGCGTTTATTGAATGACCGGAGAGCACAGGTGAACATGCAAGGAGGAAAATATGGCAGTGCTCTGCAGGCGGCATCAACAGAAAATCATGAAGATTGTTCGTTTGCTTGTCGAGAAGGGTGCCGACATAAACGAACAGGATGGTTTGTCGTTGACCCTGGTGGCGTCATTAGGGAACGAGGAGATGGATCGGTTACTATTGGATCTGTCTGTGGCTGTTAGCATGCAGAGAGGAGAATATGGCAGTACCCTAGAGGCAGCATCGACTCGTGGTCATAAGAACATTGTTCGCTTGTTAGTTGAAAAGGCTGCCGACCTAAACATTCAGGGAGGAAAGTACTCTGCCCTGTACTTTGGCGTCATGGGGAGAACATCGTTCGACTCCTTCTCGATCGCTAGAGCAAGCGAATATCGTGGGAGGATGCTACGGCAGCGCGTTGCAGGTGCCATCTAGAAAACGTGACCAAAGCATTACTCGCCTCCTGGTCGAGGACTACTCCTCGATCGTGGAGGGGATGTAAATAAGCAAGGAGGGCTTTCGCAAGCTCAATTCAGGCAGCATCTGCAGCAGGTCATGACAACCTAGTTTGCTTACTGCTGGACATGGGGGCACAGGCGTAAATATACTGAGAGGATATTACAGTATCGCACTGCAACTAGCGTCATTCATGGGTCATGAGAATATTGTGTCCTTGCCAGTAGAGAGAGGAGCACATCTGAACCTTCAGGAAGGGAGGAACGGGAGCCCACTGCAGATGGCGTTAATGACGCATCACAGTAATATCGCTTAATTGCGAGAAGAGAGCGGACATAAATATTGAGGGACGACAGGTTGGCTCTCCGCTTTATTTGGCATCATCAACAAGGGACGAGGACGTGGTTCGGTTCCTTTTGGATCTGGGAGTGGATATCAACTCCCAAAGAGGATACTATGGCAGTGCATTTTAGGCGGCATCGGGATCAGCTCATGCCAATTTTTTTCGGTTGTTATTTGACAAGCAGGCAGATCCATTTTTGCAGGGAGGATACTATGAGAGTCCACTGAGAGCGGCATCACTTACCGGTCATGGAAATATATTGTCCTTGCTAGAAGCCTCGTCATCTCATTAGCAGTCCTTCTTCTTGTAAAAAAATTATACCTATATCAATTGTTAACCCTTGCCCTGAAATCAAATAACAGGCAATATGGAAATATGGTTACCATTTACAACGCCGAGATTCCAAAGGCCAATAGGGATGTGTCGGTCCATCAAACTTGCGTCATACATAGAAAACAACACGAAAGTTACTCAAAATAATGCGATACCCAGAGTGTGGCTACACACCTTCGATCAGATAAGCTAAAGCTGATCTTCGTGACCTCGTTTCAAATGGCACTGCAAGATCGATGAAACTTGATACACACGTGTGAGACCGAATCAACTTGCAAACCTGCTGGCATTCATTTGGCGTACCACAGAGTAATAACACCATCCCACTCCTGATCGGATCTGGTCATCTGGATCTGCTCTCCGTATTACCTTGACCATGAGTGGCGGGATAGCCGCGATTGAGAGTATAAGACAGACCATGAATCACATAGTATTGGTGTAGGTATTGAGAGGCATAATGGATCAAATTCTCCAGGTTGGATTTTGGCGATCGTGCATGATCGGTGGCGCAATCTTAGTCAGCGATGATATATGTGGTGGCCATGTGGCACGCACGTCTCGTATTGGGTCGTGTACCAACTAATTCCGGCGTCGCTGATCGTCACCGGTGGGGGACCCCTAATCGGCAAGATAATATATTACATGTGGGTCGGCGTGGGGTCCATGTGACTTCTCAGGATCTCCTCTTTTCAATTGCCATTGAATCATGCCCGCACAGAATTTCTTTAAACTGAGTTATTTTGAAATAAAGCAATTCTCTGAACTGTTCGGCCAGTCCAGGGCCAGTCCCCACCGCATGGCTATTGTGTGGATTTTTTTATCCACGGTCATGATTTAGATCTTTCATGAGAACGGTCTCAATAGATAACAATGGATTTGAAAAAAATGTGACATAGCATCCTCAGTGCGGGTTACTAGATCTAGCATGATCAACTTCAGCCAACTCTGTTGAAATCTCCAAAGTGCGCTGAATGAGGGTGGCAGATTAAACTGTTTGGCCTAAGCGAGGATGGTGGCTCATTGCAAACAGATGGGGATATTACAAAGAAAGTGTGACTAATGTGACACAGCAACACATGCCGGTTGAATTATTCCAACACACCTCCTCGAGCGGCATCAACTCTGCATCCACCTCCTGAAATCCAAACTCCTTAACATCCATCGCAAATCCCCGAGTCCTATGATGATCCAGTGTGTGGGGGGTAGATCCACTACAAGTTCTGTTGCACGTATCCAGGGTGTGATTGATAGAGTAAGATGGAAATCTTCCCGGCGAATGTATGAAGAGATAACCGATACATCCTCCACAACTGATCCACATGAAACAACTTCTGTTTCCTTCCACCATTCATGCCAGTAGGTACTGGTGAGTTTCAGGAGCTGAGTCGTAACAGCACGATCCAAGTTGGGAATGATGTTGACACGAAATTTTTGTTTGACCAAAAAGGGTCAAACCACGAAATTTTTGTTCGACATGAATAGTCAAACCACAAAATGAGAGTTGCAGTGATATCAGGAATGAGCGGTGAATTCCATCAAGTGCAACGACACGAAAGATGCTGCATAGTGCAACGACATGTAAAGGGTGCTGGCGTAGGTTCAATGGTCCCTATCAGCGTGTGCGGTGGTTAACGGGAGCAACCCATGATCTGTTTGTGTTGAAATCTCCAAAGTGCGCTGAATGAGGGTCGCAAATTAAACTGTTTGGCCTGAGCGAGGATGGTGGCTCATTGCAAACAGATGGGGATATTACAAAGAAAGTGTGACTAATGTGACACAGCAACACATGCTGGTCAAATTATTCCAACAAACTCTGTCTCATCAAGTGTGCTCTAATCATTCTGGGACCAGTTTTGCGCCATCCAATGTAAAATGCTCAATATACCATGTAGCCCTATGTTGTGGAGTGCAAGGTCAACTCTCCGAAGGTGAAGCTGGCGCCAACTGAAGGTTTCAGACTCAGTTGTTAGGGCTTAGGGTTCGACAAGCATGCACTTGGACCTAAACTTCTTTCTTGGATAGTTATTGATAATAGACACTACTAACTATTTGGTCTAGGTAGATAGATATATGCAAATAAGAATGTCTCCATAGAAGCTGTCATCTACATGATATAGTTCTTTTGTTCTGGTTGCACACCCATTCCAAAAGATACTAATGAATTACCATCCATGTTTCGCATGATGGTGTAAATATATTGAACTACGCTCATCTTTCTGTATGTCAAAGTAGTCATATTTTATGGGCAAAGGCTTCCATGTCCCATTTACATCGCTGCATGATCTCCACGACCGTGCTCGAGCCGTGGCGCAACTTTGGTCTGCGCCATCCGCAACAAATGATATCCCATAAATAATGTGGGGAAAGGGGATACATTCTTTGGCCAATGCCCCGATTGGGAACAAATGAAAGCCACGAACACACAATTCGAGCCAGTTTAAATATATCGGTTATGTTGCTCAGTCAGTTACATTTAGCAGACGCCAACCCAATATATCGGTAATCTTATTAATCGGTGGCAGCACCCTGATCGCCATGGTAAATATAGAAGCCATATATTGGCATCACATTGATCAGAGTCTATGATTTTCATTATTCATGGGTGCCTCGATTTAGATCAGGTAAGATCTACTCAGCACCAGAAACGGCAATCATTTCCTGGAGCACGTTGTGACACTGGTCCGAGAATGTGGCACATCATCAGGGGCAATTCAACCCAGCGTCAGATTGTGTAATATCTGATAGACGTCAAATAACGGCAATCAATCCGGTGTGTCTTGGCACGTCAAATTGGCTTGAGATGGTGATCTCGGTTATCAGGGTTAATTGTATAACAACCTCTGAAGGCAGCAATGACTGTGGTATGCCTTGGCACGTTATATCGGACTGATACTGTGATCACGCTATCACATCAGAGATTGCTGATCGAGCTTCTGAGATAGCAATGAATGTGGTGCGTCTTGGCACCCATACGGTCCACATAGCAATCACCACGGGACCCTATCTTGTGTACCGTTCATCCTCATTCATATGGATCAGGTGTGACACCAGTAGTGCAAGATCTTGGAAATTGGTTTCAGTTGACCTGATCAGCCTATGTAGAGCTGAATTCACTTATCCGAAGATCTATTATGTCTAGATTTAGTGAATCAACCACGGTGTAAATAAAAGTGATATCTCACCTCAGCGTTTGAGTGTATAAGTCAAACAACTGAGAGAAGATCAGATCCAAGTAAGCAACATAAAACAAATCAAAGTACCATTAGAAACATTTTATTTTCAATTTGCCCAGAAAAAAAATGATAAATGCCAATGGAAACAAGGATTGGGTCAAATGTCAGGGCGACTTGGTTTATTAATCTAACAATGGTAACTATACTACAGATCTCGATGGTGCTTCATGTGACACTAGTCACCTTTATAACGCTCCCAGCCTGGTCGGGTGTGATGAAGAAAATATTGACTTTGGCAGGATTGCTGAACTCAATCAACAGCATGACCCTGATCACCAAGTAATGTATGCTTCATATGTAGTGGTACAGATCATATCCTATTCCTCAACCGATATACCCTGAGTACCTTGAGTTGAATCAGTCATCCTGATCACCAAATTTCATTTAGCAGCCTCCCACCTTCTGACTCGGTCCAGTGTAACTCAAAATAATACCGACAATCTCACTCAATCAATGGCAACCCTTAATCCCCAAGTAATGCTTCACTTGTGGCGGTGCGGATCAAATCCTATGCTGACCTGATCCGGGTAGCTTGAGTTGACGTCGGTGATCTTGGCACAACCCTGATCGCCAAATGCCATTTAGTTAGCCACACCCCTTCCGACCCAATCCAGTTGAATGGTCATCTGACTAATCAATGCAGGAACCCTGAAATGGGTTTGTGGATTCTATTAATAACTAGGCAATCAAGGTTGCATGAGCAATTAAAGATTCCTGGGTCAGCCCGGATCAGAGTCTATTTATAACTAGGCAAGAACCATGTGGCATATCAGATCAAGCCATGTACATTCCGACCGGCCTAGCCCAATTTGTAATCAGGTATCTTACTCTATCGGTAGCGTGGCCTTAATCGCCAGGCGATATATGAAAACCATGTGATGTTTTGGAACAACGCCTTTTGATTTGACCTAGGTGATGGTCATCATGTCACATATATACCTGAGCCCAATCCTGTCTAATCTAATCACTCTTATGTGTGATGCCAGAAATCAGGACTTCCAGTGTATCCCTGTTCGCTTTAAGGCAGGAGCCAGATAGTCAGCTCAAGTCACTCGATGATTGCGACCCTCTGCAGCATTAGCTTCCATTGAAAAATGAAGTGATATCAATAAGGAAGTAGAACTTTGATTGTTATGTTCTTCTGGCTTTGGGTTTAGTCAACAGAGAATGTTGGAAAAGCAAACCGCTGCGCCCGAAATCCCCGATTAGTAAGCAAGGCCATTATTGGCCATTTTAAGTCTCATGCAACTGCAAGACATTCTTTTTATTCCATTTTTATTTGGTTTATTGTCTTCAGGTATTATAAGTAGTTACAGTGTATGAATAGTTTCCCTCAGTGGTTTGACATCGCGCAAACACTGAGGTAAGACTTAGTTTAACTTTCATATTATATTTAGCTTACCTGTACGCTACAGAAATATTGTTGTATAGGTAAATATTACCAGTGGTTTGACATCGCGCAAACACTGAGAAACATTGTCGTATAGTCTATCTATTGTTACAGGTTATTGGGCCCCACTCCCGCTCACATACCTTAAGAGTTATCTCCTGAACCTTACCACTCCAATGTCCACAACAGCTCTAACCACCACTGATATCCTCCCCTCCTCAGTCCCGAAGCTCATGCCAAACGGTCTGAACTGGACGGCATTTACCATGCGCTTCCAGGACACCATCGAGGCCAAGGGCTTGTGGGGATATTTCGATGGTACTGCTGTCTGTCCCACTCTCAGCTCACCTCCCACTGTTAAAGAAGAGGCGGCCCTTGCTCAGTGGACAAAGGATGACTGTTTAGTGAAAGCCCTGCTCACTCACCGTATCCCGGACTCAACCCTCATACGAGTTCATAGTAAAACGTCCCTTAAAGACTGATGGGACCTAATATGGACCGAGTACTCAACTAAAGGGGCCTTCGCTCAGGCCAATTTGTGCTCCCAGTTTATGGAGTCGAAATATCCTGACAAAGGAAACGTCCGTGAATTCCTAGATAACCTCCAAGTCAAAAAGGAGGAACTAGCAACTTACGGTGTAAACATTGAGGAGAAAGACTATCGTTCCACCATTATCAAGTCCCTACCCCCTCACCTATCTTCTTTTGCGTCAAATTTGCTTGCGGGAGCTAAATTATACAGCTCATCAAAAAAGATTGACCTGGACGAGCTCATTTCACTCACATCAGAAGAGTATGGTATGAGCATCACCAAGCTCAACGCGCTCATCGCAATGCAAGCACCCCTAAAGGAACTGAAAAGGATGAAGCTCTGTCAGTAGCTTCAATCAACAAAGGGGGTTCAATCAACAAAGGGGGATGCACTTTGCAAAAAGTGCCTGGGACCTGTTGGAACTGCGGAGATAAAGGGCACTACAGGAACAAGTGTCCTAAACCTGCACGCATCACTGTAGATAAGAAAAACGACTCACAGACGAAGAGCGGCACCGCTAATGCTGCTGTCAAATCCGATCTCGAAATCGAAAGCACCTTTTTGGCTGATGAGCTCCTTGAGTCCAACTTGGAGCTCCCAGAACTGGTGTCAGTTTCAGACTCTGACTCTGATACCAAAGTGTCAGGCTCCGGAAATGCCGAGGAGTGGCCAAGTCCTGCAGGCTGGGAATAGTGGCATGGCTTCAACGTGCTCATGCGTTGCGCCCTACTTCCCATGCATGCCACCGATTTAGGACAGAGGGATACCCGGGAGGGTGCTGAGAGTGTCGGCCCAGGTAAAGGACTTGGGACAGGAGAGGGGAGGACAAGAAGGCGTAAACCTAGTTGATTTCCAGAACAAAGAACCATCTACATACATTGGCTACTTATATAGGCTAATAAGTGAGATGTGGAACAGAGTGGCACAAGGAATGGAGAACAATAAGGTATGAAGAATCATGTGGAGGTATTGTCCACAATGATCAGGAATAGAACAAGGAATGTGGACAACAATAGAACAATAAAGTATGGCCGAGGACAAAAGAGTGAGTGAGAATAGAACAATGAGAGTGGCAGAACATAAAACAATAGGGCCACTGCCGAGTGACAACAAAGAGTGAATGTCCTGAAGGTAAGCAGGCAAGGGGAAGGACAGGGAATAACAGAATGACAAAGGATAGAGGGGATGGGATGAGGAAAGTGAACCAAATGATGAACTGAATGTACCGAGCCAAGGCCACACACTGGTAAGGGTTGATATGGGTAAGGGTCGGTCGGTCGGTACTGCCGAGTAAATCAGAGCATGGTATTGTGGGCTTTACATGAAGTTAAAGAGAATAGCATGGAAGACTGGTTCTCTGAGATCAGCGATGACCCTGACAGTGAAACAGACAAGTCACCTGCAACTGATGAAAGCGATAGATTTTCGCTTATCAGTGATGACTTGAACCTTGCCAGCATCGATCTGGAAGACACACACACTGTTTGCATTGAAGTTGACAAACCGACTGCAAACTCACCTTCTATCAAAGTGTACGACTCGGGGTATACAAGGCATATCACACCCTATCGCAATGAAGTCCAAAACTTCGTCGAAATTCCTCCTAAGTCATTCCAGGCTGCAAATAGACAAAGTTTTAGTGCAGTAGGAACCGGAGAAATGGTTATTGATGTACCAAATGGTGTCGATGTCTCCAAACTGAAGCTCTCAGAAGTTTTGTACTCACCTGATGTGGGTTACACGCTCATGTCGGTCAGACGACTTGACGATGCCATTTTTGCCGTGACATTTGCAGATGGCAAGTGTGTTATACGAAGGGAAAGCGGTGAACAAGTTGGCACAATCAAGAAATACGGACGTGGCTTATACCGAGTCACTCATGAGTGCAATACAGCAATTTCTGCAATGGAGACACTCACTTTGGACCAACTCCACCGTCGCCTAGGTCACATTTCACCTGATGCGGCCAAAAGACTCGTCACCCAGGGTCTTGTAATGGGGATCAAGCTAGATGGCTTACCTTTGGTGGACCCCTTCTTTTGTGAATCATGTGTATATGCGAAAGCGACCCGCAAGTCCATTCCCAAGATCCGAGAAGACAAGCGTGCCTCCAATTTTGGCAATGAAATACATAGCAACCTGTGGGGACCAGCCCCAGTTGCGATGAAAGCCAGAAAGAGTTATTATATCACATTTACAGATGATATGACACGCTTGACTCACCTATACCTTCTGCGCACCAAAGATGAGGCCCTTGCTGCCTACAAAGAATATTTTTCATGGTGCAAGACACAGCTCAATGTGAGCATCAAGACCCTACATTCAGACAGAGGTGGAGAATACCTAGGAAATGATTTTGAGTGTTACCTCAAGTCAAAGGGGACAGCACAAAAACTTATCATACATGACACCCCTCAGCACAATGGCGTAGCTGAGGGATGCAACCGAACAATTGTAGAGCGTATAAGAGTGCTTTTGCATGTGAGCGGCCTTCCAAGATTTCTGTAGGGGGAAGCTGCTCGTCATGTAGTCTGGTTGATGAACAGGACACTCACCAGGGCTGTCGAAAATAAAACGCCTTATGAAGCTGCGCTTGAAAAGAAACCGGATTTACAGGATGTGCGTGAATGGGGAGAGAAGGTCTGGGTCTGTACCGAGAGTGGAGACAAGCTAGGTGGACGTGTAACTGAGGGGCACTGGTTAGGGATCGATGAACGCAGTAAGGGTTCTCGAATTTACTGGCCTGACAAGCAAACAGTTACCATGGAGCGTAATATCTACTTTGACCCGTCAGCTTCTTGTATCGAGGGGGAGGATTGGCAGGTTGTCGAAACGAAAACTGACTTACCAGTATCCAAACCAACTGTTACTGCTGCACCCCCAATCACTGAAACAAATCCAACCGATTCCAAGAGTGAAATACCTGCAAAATGTATATGCAAACCTAGTCAGTGCATCCGGGATATTCTAGAAGGTCACGGCACCTCAACTCACCGACTATCTGACCCTGCTATCACAACAGGAATCCAACTGCCCACCATCACAGAAAAAGCTACTCAAGTTCTGGAGGGAGAGGGATTAGCTGATTGGATGATGTTGACAGAAGATGCAAACAAGTACTTACTAGTGGCTGAAACAAGTGAGGTTGAGGCTATAGAGCCCCAATCCTTGGCAGAAGCAAGATGTCGTCCAGAATGGGAGCTATGGGAGAGCACTGTACATGAAGAATTAGCTGTACTAAAGGAGGCTGGGACTTGGGAACTCACCGATCCACCTAAAAATGCTAACATCGTCGGCTCAAAGTGGGTCTTCTGCACCAAAAAGGATGCTGCAGGCAACGTTGTCGACTACAAGGCCTGCCTAGTTGCACAAGGCTTCTCCCAAGTCCCAGGTGTTGATTACTTTGACACTTTTGCTCCCATAGCCAAGTTGACCTCAATCCAAACTGTACTAGCCCTAGCTGCTGCAAATGATATGGAATTGCATCAGATAGACATTAAAGGCACGTACTTAAATGGCGAACTCACCGAAGACAAAACCATTTACATAGCACAGCCACCTGGCTATCACACTCCCCACTCCTCAGGAAAAGTCTACCACCTAAAGAAGATGCTGTATGGGCTCAAACAGTCAGGAAGGTGATGGTATCAAAACCTGTTGAAATAATGACTCACCTAAATTTCACTCGATGTGATGTTGACCAGGCCATATTTTTTCGCAAGAACGATCGCAAGTTGACCATAGTACTGGTTCATGTCGACGATTGCACCATTGCCACATCATCGGCCAACCTGATTGTTGGTTTCAAAAAGGGCATAGCAACACATGTTGAAATAACTGACCTGGGCGAGTTGCACTGGTTGTTAGGCATAGAAATCAAACAAAATCACGAACAACGTACCATTCACCTGTCCCAACAATCGTACATTGCCTCAATTCTACGCCAGTTCAACTTCGACGAGATCAAGCCCACGTCCACACCCATGCAGCATGGACTGCTCCTATCCATGGCCGCGACCCCTAAGACAACGACTGAGTGGGCCATCATGCGCGATACACCATATAAAGAAGCAGTTGGATCGCTGATGTACGCTGCACTTGGAACCCAGCCTGATATTGCATTCGCCATCCAATGTGTGTTACGCTTTTCGACGAAATATGGACCTACACATTGGAACACTGTCAAGAGAATCTTTCAATATTTGAAAGGGACGGCTTACCTATGGTTAACGTTTGGCCATGGAGATGGAGGTTTGACAGGATACACCGATGCTGATGGCAGCATGGCCCACAATCGACATGCGATCTCTGGATACGTGTTTATTATACATGGAGGGGCAGTCTCTTGGAGTGCAAAAAGGCAAAATGTCATTTCATTGTCCACAACTGAAGTGAATACGTTGCAGCAACTCACGCAGCAAAGGAAGCACTCTGGCTCCGCTCCCTCATAAGGCAAGTTTTTGATGTCGAGCTTGCGCCTATGACCTTGTTTTCCGACAATCAATCCGCGATCGCGCTGGCAAAGGACCAGCAGTATCACGCGCGTATGAAGCACATCGATGTACGATATCACTTCATACGCTGGATCGTCGAACAAGGAGCGATTTGCCTCATGTACTGTCCCACTGATGATATGGTCGCCGATACGTTGACAAAGGCCTTGCCGTTCATGAAGGTGAAACATTTTGCCATTGAACTCGGACTGTCAACGGTTTGAGGGGGAGTGTTGGAAAAGCAAACTGCTGCGCCCAAAATCTGCGATTAGTAAGCAAGGCCATTATTGGCCATTTTAAGTCTCGTGCAACTGCAAGACATTCTTTTTATTCCATTTTTATTTGGTTTATTGTCTTCAGATATTATAAGTAGTTACAGTGTATGGATAGTTTCCCTCAGTGGTTTGACATCGCGCAAACACTGAGGTAAGACTTAGTTTAACTTTCATATTATATTTAGCTTACCTGTACACTACAGAAATATTGTCGTATAGGTAAATATTACTAGTGGTTTGACATCACGCAAACACTGAGAAACATTGTCTTATAGTCTATCTATTGTTACAGAGAAGCCAACCACAGTGTGCATCGACACATTAGGAAGGCAATTCCATGGAAGACTCATGTCGCACAGGTCTGTTTGTGAAACACAAATCCACGCGTGAGATCCGTTGGATATTATCAAGGTGGCAGGCCATTCTATTGCATAAACACCCTTGTGCATGATGAATAAACCGCAATTTCTCAGCCACTTGTCTTACTCTGTCATGTGCAAGGGATCTGTGATCCATTCGGCAGATCATTTGGCTGGGTCCCCAGCATCTAACAAAACTCTTTAGCAAAGGGCAGAAATTTAAACGACCCTACCAAGCTTTCTGGGGGCCCTCTCGGGGGGGAAACTTGTGATGCGAGGGGGCTTGTAAGTTCATATTAAGCAATACTTGGGTTGGACTGGACTTGATCTAGTATATTGACCGGTTGCACCAAGATCACTTGCGGTAGAGAGATATATACTCATTAAACCGCGCATGAGGATCTCATCAATATACGGTGCAAGGTCGAGCACAGTAGAAGCAGCTCTATGAAGTGATAGCTACAATGTGGAATTCCATCCTCGACAAAGGAAGTCTCTTCCCTGAACCAAACTGTCTTGTTCTGGGCACAATTAAATCAGCAATCATTGGGACGGCTACTCACTTATACATGAAAATTGTTCTTGATAGGAATGTCCTTAAAAACACCTTTTTGAAGTGACTAAGCATAGTGTGGAAGTTTGACCGAGGAGGCTACAAGAGGCGGTAAACCTAGCAGACTATTATAGCTGTTGATATTTCAAAAGTGACAAATAATTTAACAACACCTGGAAACGATGGAGTGGGAAATACTGCGTACAGTGTGAATCCAGGTATGGAAACGTCCGACATCGCCGGAATTCAAAACAGTCAGAGTCAAGAGAATTTGACTGTCCAGTCAAGCACGGACATCCTAAACTGAGGTGTATCAAGGCACGGTAGGATAATAATAATATTTTCCACCATCCATTGCATAAAAACGCATACTCTTGACAATCGAGTAGGTGATTCTTGGAGGAGGAATAAGAAATTTTGATCCACCGTGACAACAACAGCTGCTAGTTGGTATATACTCCATGCTTGGAACAGGGGGAAAACCTTAACAAAACAAAGACGATACAACAAACACGCGACAGCCTGTGAAAGTGTAAAAGGCAGGTTGGAGCAGATGGCTCCCCTTTGGGAATCGCGTAATGCCAAGAGACTCTCAGGATATAATACACAGCAGCTGTCTTCACGGGTAAATAATGTCATTCTAGTAATTACAGAGGATAAAAATCATAAAGTTGCAATTTTTCGAAGAAACACTGAGAAGTAACTTCACTCTATAGGCAAGACCTGCATAATAATAATGATATTATATTTCTATAAATGGTGAATTCTTTATTCTTTTTCCACTAAAATTACGTTCTTCAGGTCTGTATCGCAACAAAGGGTGGAGAAGACATTGGAGATTAAACAAAGACCAAGTCCCCTTATGTATATTGTGCTGTAACTATTAGTTGAATATAAGTTGAATTGAAGCCTCGGTTGATTGAGGAATGGATGGGACTGAAAAGGTTGTATTTTCGTTATCCTATCTACTTAGGTTTTATACATAAATTGGCCATAGTATGATAAAACAGTCTCTTCCAAATGTAGTGGCGGCATTCTAGATCCGGATGCAGGGTCGCCGCCCTGCTTTGTGATCCCCCCTTCCACGTCATCAATCGCCCTACCTACTAAATTATGCTGTGTATGAAAATCTTCATCCTCATTGTGAGTCCTTTCCCTAGATCCTTCCCCAGTCGGAAACCCTGTCTAATTTCTCGTCATCTTCTCCTTGAAGACTGGGTATATGCGTCCCGATGTGGCCGTATGTCGTTCTCCATTGCGTAAGTCCGTTCTTCTCTCCTCGCTCCTTCTACCCTTCGTCACAACAGTAACTCATTGCGAAGAACTGAAGAGATAATACCGTCTAGGTTATCCTCATACATGTTGCGTAAAGTATGGCAATGTCCAAGAAAAGCAGGAGAGAAAAACTATCTACTACACGGTGGCGGTGTTACTGCTCTTGATGAATCTAGCACTTCTTTAAATATGCTGGAGGGTCATAGTAATTTTTAATGCATGCGACAGCTAAGTGGCAATGATATGGACCTTGGTGCGGATTATTAAGAAAACTGTGCTCTGCCATGATGGCGGATGGTTTCCAACAGGGTTCACAGTAAGGTTGTTCGGGGAAATACAAAATAAATAAGTTAGTTCAAACTAATATTCATAATCAATTGTTATATCATTCACCGCTTGCACCAGTGGAGGTGCGCTCATACCGGTCTCCAAGCTGTCCCTTCACTTCTTCAACATTTATACAATCTCCTCGGAAATCAACGAGTGAATTTTGTTCCGCAACTTTCAAGTTCACGAGAAGTCATTCCCTCAGAAACCAGTGAGAAAATAGGGGAGACTGGATCAACGAGTTCAATTTCTGATTGTGTTCGGCGTAGGATGCCGACCAAATGGATCTGCTCCCGTGACCGGTAGCAAGCGGACAATATTCTTATGACCTGATGCCAATGCCGCCTGCAGTGCACTACCATAGTATCCTCCCTTGATGTTGAAATCCGCTCCTAGATTCAAAAGTAACAGAATCATGTCCTCATCCCCTGTTGATCATGCCAAGTAAAGCGGAGAGCCAACCTGTGCTTGTTTCATGTTTATGTCGACTCCTTTCTCGACCAGGAAGTGAGCGATATCACTGTGACGCATCATTAAAGCCATCTGCAATGCATTCCTGCGTCTCCCTCCCTCCAAGTTCACCTGCGCTCCCCGTTCTACCAGCAAGGACAAGATAATTTGATGACCCATGAATGACGCTTGTTGTAGTGCGCTACCGTAGTATCCTCCCAGCATATTGCCCTCTGCCTTCGTGTCTAGCAACAAGCGAACAATGTTCTCATGAGCTGCTTTCGATGCCGCCTGAAGTGCGCTACCAAACAGTCCTCCTTGCTTGTTCACATCCGCTCCCAGATCGAGGAGTAGTCAAACCATAGCGTCGTCGCCTGTTGACGATGCCCAGTAGAGTGCAGAGCCATGCTGACCTCCCTGCATGTTTAGGTCGGCACCCTTCTCGACTAGCAAGCGAACAATGTCTTCTTGACGTTTTCTAGATGCCAGCTGCAACGCGCTGCCATAACGCCCTCCGACGAGGTTCACCAGCGCTCCCATATCGAGGAAGAATCGAACAATATCCTTGTGCCCCAGTAACACTGCCGTGTACAACGCAGGACCATTCTGTTCGTTTATGTATTGATATATAAGTGAATAGCCGGCCGGAGGATTACTGATTTAAATGTGCCCAGAACAAGACAGTTTGGTTCATGAAAGAGACTTCTTTGTCGAGGATGGAATTCCACATTGTAGCTACCACCGCATAGAGCTGCTTCTACTGCGCTCGATCTTGCACCGTATATTGATTAGATCCTGGTGCGTGGTTTAATGAGTATATATCCCTTTACCGCAAGTGATCTTGGGGATACCGGTCAATACAATAGATCGATTCCAGTCCAACACAAGTATTTCTTAATCTGCTATGCACTTACAAGGTTTTTTTAGATGCTTGGGACCCAGCCAAATGATCTGCCGAATGGATCACAGATCCCTGCCTATGACAGAGTCAGACAAGTGGTTTCAAAATTTCGGTTATTTATCATACACAAGGGTGTTTCTGCAATATAATGGCCTGCCACCATGATAATATCCAACGGATCACAAGCGTCCATTTGTGTGTTCCACTAACAGACCTGTGCGACATGAGTCTTCCATAGAATTGCCTTCCTGATGTGTTGATGTACACTGTGGTTCGTATCTCGGTTGACTTAACCAAAATCCAGAAGAACAAAACAATCAAAGTTCTGATCCCTTATTGATATCACTTTCCGATGGAAGCTAATGCTGCAGAGGGTCGCAATCATCGAGTGACTGGAGCTGACTATCTGGCTCCTGCCTTAAAGTGAACAGAGATACACGGGAAGTCCTTGTTTCCGGAATCACGCATATGAGATTAGATTAGACAGGATTGGGCTCGGGTATATATGTGACATGGCGACCATCACCTAGGTCAAATGAAAAAGCATTGATCCGAAATGTCACATGGTTTTCGTATATCACTTGGCGATCAAACCCACGCTACCGATTGAGTAAGATTACCGAGTTCAAATTAGGCTAGACTTGTCGGCGTGTATATGGGTTGATCCGATATGCCACATGG
>QLPG01011630.1:0-30592 GCA_003314385.1 Gomphus sp. MG54 | reverse complement strand
CAACTCTTCAGGTGTGAGGGGTCGACGTCCCTCTTCGTTCTGGGAGAATAATTTTGATAAAGTGTCAGGAGTGCTGACTAATTGGAATGAGATCTGTTTAACGAGGGAGCTGAGAACAACATGGGTATCTATGTCTTTTGAATGAAACTCAAAATAGACATATGCATAAGCCATCGACGGTCGTTTCTGGCAATAATCGGAAATACTCTCGATGATCGTAGAGCTGAATCCCAGACGCGTTAGCGTGACTCACTATAAACGCACTCTACTCGCCTTAGAATTGTTTTCCCAGCACCAGCTTGGCAAGTGAGTCAGCGGCAAACAATTTTCTCAGGGAAACGCTTCGACACTCACGCATTCCATGAAGCCATAGGAACGAGTTGTCCTTCATTTTCCAGTCCTCGAAGTGATCTCCGTTCACAAACCACAGCCCCGTTGTTTCTCGTCTCTCCCTCCAAGCACTGGCATGCTTTAACCGTTGGTCAGGAGCTGCCAGCCAATCGTATATCTTCTGCCGACGTTCATCTGCGAGAAATGTCAGTACCAGTTTGATAAGGATTAAATACGCTGCTGCAAGGTTCAAATGGTCACACCTACCATGGGATGTGTTGGCGGAGTTGATACTGTAATGCAAAGACACTCCTTCGCGAGTGTCTTTAAAAGAGAACGTCAGTTAGCGTAAAGCTCTTGTGGGTGTTCCACACCAACAAGAAAACATACTGAAGTTCACATTGGAAAGAGTAGTGCGAATGAATGGTGACGTCATCGGTCGAGCGTGAGTTGAAATAGAGTGTCTCGATGTCTTTTCCACAAGTTAAGTTGCGGAGGGGTAGTAGGTAGTGGATGGTGGTTAAGAGCTGATGTGTTCGCAGACGCACAGCCTCCCGAAGCCGCATCAGAACCCCAATCCCCGATAACCAACAACAACCGCAAACGATCATTGTGCGCTTACGCTGGTTTGCAGTACATAAGGCCCACGCGATATTTACACCTCGATTTGGGAGCGCAAGTGGATATGGAGGGGGAAGAATATAACAGCGCCCCGCAGACGGTAACACACGCAACATATTCCAATTGCTCCTGGACATGGAGGAGGATCCAAATATTCCTGCAGTATTTGACGGCGGGACGCTGCAGGTCGCGTCAGCAAAAGGCAATGAGACAATTGTGCGTTTATTGAATGACCGGAGAGCACAGGTGAACATGCAAAGAGGAAAATATGGCAGTGCTCTGCAGGCGGCATCAGCAGAAAATCATGAACATTGTTCGTTTGCTTGTCGAGAAGGGTGCCGACATAAACGAACAGGATGGTTTGTCGTTGACCCTGGTGACGTCATTAGGGAGCGAGGAGATGGTTCGGTTACTATTGGATCTATCTGTGGCTGTTAGCATGCAGAGAGGAGAATATGGCAGTCCCCTAGAGGCAGCATCGACTCGTGGTCATAAGAACATTGTTCGCTTGTTAGTTGAAAAGGCTGCCGACCTAAACATTCAGGGAGGAGAGTACTCTGCCCTCTACTTTGGCGTCATGGGGAGACGAAGACATCGTTCGACTCCTTCTCGATCGCTAGAGCAAGCGAATATCGTGGGAGGATGCTACGGCAGCGCGTTGCAGGTGCCATCTAGAAAACGTGACCAAAGCATTACTCGCCTCCTGGTCGAGGACTACTCCTCGATCGTGGAGGGGATGTAAATAAGCAAGGAGGGAATTTCGGAAGCTCAATTCAGGCAGCATCTGCAGCAGGTCATGACAACATAGTTTGCTTACTGCTGGACATGGGGGCACAGGCGTAAATATACTGAGAGTATATTACAGTATCGCACTGCAACTAGCGTCATTCATGGGTCATGAGAATATTGTGTCCTTGCCAGTAGAGAGAGGAGCACATGTGAACCTTCAGGAAGGGAGGAACGGGAGCCCACTGCAGATGGCGTTAATGACGCATCACAGTAATATCGCCTAATTGCTGGTCGAGAAGAGAGCGGACATAAATATTGAGGGACGACAGGTTGGCTCTCCGCTTTATTTGGCATCATCAAAAAGGGACGAGGACGTGGTTCGGTTCCTTTTGGATCTGGGAGTGGATATCAACTCCCAAGGAGGATACTATGGCAGAGCATTTTAGGCGGCATCAGGATCAGCTCACGCGAAATTTTTTCGGTTGTTATTTGACAAGCAGGCAGATACAATTTTGCAGGGAGGACACTATGAGAGTGCACTGCGAGCGGCATTACTTATGGGTCATGGAACTATCTTCTGCTTGCTAAGAGCCTTGTCATCTGATTACCAGTACTTCTTCTTGTAAGAAATTATACCTATATCAATTGTTAACCCTTGCCCTGAAATCAAATAACAGGCGATATGGAAATCCGGTTACCATTTACAACACTGAGGTGCTACAGGCCAATAGGGATATGTTGATCAAAAAAAAAACCACAAAAGTTACTGAAAATACTGTGATACCTTCTAAATCCCGAGTGTGGCTACACACCTTCGATAAGATAAGCTAAAGCTGATCTTCATGACCTCGTTTGTTAAGTGACACTGCATGATCGATGTAACCTGATACACACTTGTGTGAGTCCGGTTTAACTTACAAACCTGCTGGCGTTCATTTCGCGTACCACAGAGTAACAACTCCATCCCACTCCTGACCAGATATGGTCATCTGGATCTGCTCTCCATATCACCTTGACCATTGATTGGAGGCAGGGCAGGATAGCCACGATTGAGAGTATACGAATCTGGCATTGGTGCAGGTATTGAGAGGCATAATGGATTAAATCCTGCAGGTCATATTTTGGCGATCGTGGATGACTGGTGGCGCAATCCTAGTCAGCAATGTTGAATGTTGTGGCCATGTGGCATGCACGTCTCGTATTGGGTCTTGTATCAATCAATTTCGGTGTCGCTGATCAACAACTATACAAAACAGATGGGGAATTATATCGAATCACAGCAGACAATGACGTGTAGGTGCCGCTCGAATTATTCAACAACTCGGTTATCATATATCAACGGTGGCGGACCCCTGATCGGTACGATAATATATTATATGTGTGTCGGCGTGGGGTCCATGTGGTTCTCAAGATCTCCTCTTTTCAATTGCCATTGGATAATGCTCACACAGAATTTCTGTAAAACAACTTAATTTAGATTAAACCAATTCTTTGAACCGTTCGGCCAGTCCAGGGCAAGACCCAGCCCATGGCTATTGTGTGGATTGTTTTATTCACAGTCATGCTTTAGATCTTCCATGAGAATGGTCTCAATAGATAACAATGAATTAAAAAAAAAATGCGATATAGCATCCTCAGCTTGGGCTACAAGATCGATCATAATCAACTTCAGAACTCCGTCTCATCAAGTGCGTTCTAATCAGTCTGAGACCGGATCTGCGCCATCCAATGTACAATGATCAACATACCATGTGACCCTATGTTGTGGCATGCCAGGTTAACTTTCCGAGGGTAAAGCTGGCGTCGACTGAAGGTTTCAGACTCAGTCGTTAGGGCTCAGGGTTCAACAAGCGCGCACTTGCACTTCAACTTCTTTCTTGGATTACATATGATTAATAACAGACACTACTATCTATTTGGTCTAGGTAGATAGACATATACAAATAACAATGTCTCCATAGAAGCTGTCATCTACATGGTCAAGTTCTTTTTTTCTGGTTGCACACCCCATTCTAACAGATGCTAATGAATTACCATCCATGTTTAGCATGATGGCATGAACTGCGCCCAATTTTTTTGTTGTCATATTTTATGAGGAAAGGTTTCCATGTCCCTTGTACACCGCTGTATGATCTCCACAATGGTTCTGAGTCGTGGCACAACTTTAGTGTGCGCCATCCGCAACAAAAGATATTCCACAAGTGATGTGAGGGAAAGGGATACATTCTTCGGCCAATGGGGGCGCAGCCCTGATCGGAAACATATAGAACCCACGAACACACAACCCGAGCCTGTTTAAATATATCGGTTACCTTGCTCAATACTTCACATTTAGCAGACGCCAACCGAATTAATAACGGTAATCTTACTCAATCCGGGGCGGCACCGTAATCGCCATGTTAAATATAGACGCCGTATATTGGGATCACATCGATCAGAGTCTGTGATTTTCGTTATTGATGGGTGCCTCGATTTGGATCGGGTAAAATCTACTCAGCGCCAGAAACGGCAATCAATCCCTGGAGCACCTTGCGACACCGGTCCGAGAATGTGGACACGTCATCAGGGGCAATTCAACTTAGCGTCAGATTGTGTAATATCTGATAGACGTCAAATGACGGCAATCAATCCGGTGTGTCTTGGCACGTCACATTGGCCTGATATCGTGATATCGGTTATCAGGGTTAATTGTATAAAGACGTCTCAACGCGGCAATCACTGTGGTATGCCTTGGCACGTTATATCGGCCCGATACTGTGATCACGCTATCAGATCAGAGATTGCTGATCGAGCTTCTGAAATAGCAATGAATATGGTGCGTCTTGGCACCCATACAGTCCACATAGCAATCACCACGGGACCCTATCTTGTGTACCGTTCATCCTCGTTCATACGGATCATGTTATGACACCGGTAGTGCAGGATCATGGAAATTGGTTTCAGTTGACCTGATCAGCCTAAGTAGAGCTGAATTCACTTATCCGAAGATCTATTATGTCTGAATTTAGTGCATCAACCATGGTGTAAATAAAAGTGATATCTCACCTCAGCGTTTGAGTGTATAAGTCAAACGACTGAGAGGAGATCAGATCCAAGTAAGCAACGTGAAACAAATCAAAGTTCCATTAGAAACAGTTTATTTTTAATTTGCCCAGAAATTTGTTGATAAATGCCAATGGAAACAAGGATTGGGTCACTTGTCAGGGCGACTTTGTTTACTAATCTAACAATGGTAACTATACTACAGATCTCGATGGTGCTTCGTGTGACACTAGTCACCTTTATAACGCTCTCAGCCTGGTCAGGTGTGATGAAGAAAATATCGACTTTGGCAGAATTCCTGGACTCAATTAACAGCATGACCCTGATCGCCAAGTAATGTATGCTTCACATGTAGTGGTACGGATCATATCCTATTCCTCAACCGATCTAGGTACCCTGAGTACCTTGAGTTGAATCAGCCATCCTGATTGCCAAATTTAATTTAGCAGCCTCCCACCTTCCGACTCGGTCAAGTGTAACTCAAAATAATACTGACAATCTCACTCAATTAATGGCGACCCATAACCCCCAAGTAATTCTTCAGGTGTGGTGGTGCGGATCAAATCCTATGCTGACCCAATCCGGTACCTTGAGTTGACGTCGGTGATCTTGGCATGACCCTGTTGTGATATTTAGTATTTTATTTTTCTTATTTTTCTACATTTTCCTCTGTTTTCTATCATTACTACCGTGTATCCTGATACACGCGTATTCTTGTCACTTGCGTGTGACTTTTGTCACAATGAATCATAGGTAACATCATCGTTAGTATAGTTTTTCCATTTCTATGCTGTATAAGTAGTTTAGTTAGTCTTCTGTATAAGATTAGTCGGTTTTAGCCCGACCCACGACCATAGTAATGGCGTGCCAGTTTAATGTGCGACGCAACTCGAGTAAACGTCGTACATCTTGTCTTCCCGTCAAGTGGGCTTCATGCCCTTTTATATTGAGTCATCGTTTTGATCTATATGGTCAATTTCTGTTCTAACAAGATTAAGAGTCTCAGTCTCTCTGACTGAGCTTATGGGCTGGCCAGTCACCATCGTTTTCGGCCCCTTTGTGTCGCAGGTTCTTATTACCTTGAAGGGGTGGACCCCTGTTTTAGAAGGGCTCCTTGCTTGCACGTATCGCGTGAATTCCCCATGTCATGACCATTTATGATTTTCACGACCATTTACAACTTTACGACCATTTACGACCATTTACGACCCACGCGGCTTACGCAACACAGTCATCATTTGCGTCTACATCTTGTTCTTGCGCATTTGTTCAGCGCACCATATCAACGTTGGCGACGTCTCTTGCATTGTGCACATCACAGGCTGGTCTGATAGCTAACCATTATCGCCCATACGTCATACGCATCTTGAAGGGAAATATGGCAAGTTTCAAGGGGCGCCATCCCTTCCATTGTTGATACTCGCACCTATCAATGACACCGCCCTGCGCACACATGATTTGCACTGGCCACGCATCATTGTGTGTGTGTGTGCCCGCGGCCCGTTTTCACTTAAAATGACATCTCTCACATCCATTTTAACCCTCTTCTCTCACAAACTTATCCATCCTTGCTCGTGGCATCTTCATGGTGCGAGCATCATTTGCGCTGCACGCACGTTGCTCGCACCCCGTTCATGCCCCGTTCGCGACCGCTTGTCCATTCTCGTTGTGTACCCCTTATCCTCCGTCATCCACGTCATGCTCGCCGGCAGTGGTCCTCGTTCGCGTGACAGACATTCCCAGCACTTGCACCCCTCCTGGTTTCTCGTCTTTATCACCTCGCACCACTTCGACCCGTTCATGTTTCGCTCGCCGGAGGCTTTCATGGTTCGCACAATCGTTCGCAGCTCTATCATATCATATGCCCCATTTCATCTTCATATGTGTTGTCTCTGTTTGTGCTTTCGCGACATCGCTCTCACCACTTGCATTCCATCTGCGGTGTAACTGTCATCCCCATACGCCCCCCCGATCCTTTTTGTCACTTACATTCTGTACATGCCTCGTTCTCACCGCCCACACTTCTCCCACTTTTGTGCATACAATGCGAGTCAAATGCACATGTCCGAGCTCCAGCTTCACCAAACTTCCGCACCGTACATGTGTTGCATGAGTATCTCCATGCCATGCGTGCACCGCCTGCAGCTTCGTACGCCATTCTACTTGTTCACGCGGCCAACTGCTGCACTTGCGCACCGTTCTCGTTCATACGGTGGCCATTCCCGCACTTTCATTTGAGCGGTCGTCCGCCTCGACTCCCATCGATCCTACTCTTCCCAATTCGTGAACCGCTCTCGCCATTTGCAGCTCGTTTGCTTTCCCTCGCGTCTCACTCCATGTCCCATCCGCGTTGAATCCCTCCTTGCCATTTGCCAGGTCTCTTCCCCACTCTTCCTAATTCGACATCCGCGTTGCCTCCACGTCACGCGCGTGGATTTTCAATTTCCATCAGTCGTTTATGCAGCCGCCAGCATTATTGTCATCCTGTTTCGTGCATCACCAATGTGTTCTGCGATCTTTGTTTGAGCACGTCACTGCTGGCGTGCTACCGTTTTCACTCATCGTCTCCATTTCTCGATCCCTTATCGTTCGTGCGGCCACATCATCGCCCGTTGTTTCCATTGTCCACCCGTCGTTATCGTTCTCTTGTAGCCATCGCCTCGCACGCTATTCCATACACGTTCGCAACTGCGCTGTTGTTCCCACCGACCCTGTTTCATCCGCGCAACACTCATTCATCCTCATCATCCAGACGCTATGTCCTGCTCGCTGGTCCACGATTCTCGTTCACGCTCGCATGCATATCTATGGTCGTTCCTTAAATCATCAAGTGCAAACCCTTTTCACTCATAAGTACTATGAGTTGTCAGGGTTTGAAGGGGTGTGTTGTGATATTTAGTATTTTATTTTTCTTATTTTTCTACATTTTCCTCTGTTTTCTATCATTACTACCGCATATCCTGATACGCGTGTATTCTTGTCACTTGCGTGTGACTTTTGTCACAATGAATCATAGGTAACATCATCGTTAGTATAGTTTTTCCATTTCTATGCTGTATAAGTAGTTTAGTTAGTCTTCTGTATAAGATTAGTCAGTTTTAGCCCGACCCACGACTATAGTAATGGCGTGCCAGTTTAATGTGTGACGCAACTCGAGTAAACATCATACATCTTGTCTTCCCGTCGAGTGGGCTTCATGCCCTTTTATATTGAGTCATCATTTTGATCTATATGGTCAATTTCTGTTCTAACAGACCCTGATCGCCAAATGCCATTTAGTTAGCCACACACCTTCCGACCCGATCCGGTGGAATGGTCATCTGACTAATCAATGCAGGAACCCTGAAATGTGTTTGCAGATTCTATTAATAACTAGGCGATCAAGGTTGCGTGAGCAATTAAAGACTCCTGGGTTGGCCTGGATCAGGGTCTAATTATAACTAGGCAAGAACCATGTGGCATATCGGATCAAGTCATATACATTCTGACCGGCCAAGCCCAAGTTGAAATCAGGAATCTTAGTCTATCGGTAGCGTGGCCTTAATTGCCAGGTGATATATGAAAACCATGTGACATTTTGGATCAACGCCTTTTCATTTGACCTAGGTGATGGTCGTCACGTCACATATATACCTGAGCCCAATCCTGTCTAATCTAATCTCATATGCGCGATGCCGGAAATCAGGACTTCCAGTGTATCCCTGTTCGCTTTAAGGCAGGAGCCAGATAGTCAGCTCGAGTCACTTGATGATTGCGACCCTCTGCAGCATCAGCTTCCATTGAAAATGCAGTGATATCAATAAGGAATTAGAACTTCGTTTGTTATGTTCGTCTGGCTTGAGGTTTAGTCAACAGAGAAACCAAACACAGTGTGCATCGACATGTTAGGAAGGCAATGACATGGAAGACTCATGTCACACAGGTCTGTTAGTGAAACACACACATCCACGCTTGAGATCCGTTGGATATTATCAATGTGGAAAGCCATTCTATTGCATAAACACCCTTGTGCATGATGAATAACTGCGATTTCTCAGCCACTTGTCTTACTCTGTCATGTGCAAGGGATCTGTGATACATCCGGCAGATCATGTGGCTGGGTCCCCTGCATCTAACAAAACTCTTTTAGCAGAGGGCAGAAATTTAAATGACCCTACCAAGCTTTCTGGGGGCCCGCTCGGGGGGCAAACTTGTGGATGCGAGGGCGCTTGTAAGTTCATATTAAGCAATACTTGGGTTAGACCGGAGTTGACCTAGTATATTGAGGGGTTACACCAAGATCACTTGCGGTACAGATATATACTCATTAAACCACCCATGAGGATCTCATCAATATACGGTGCAAAGCCGAGCACAGTAGTAGCAGCTCTATGATGTGGTAGCTAAAATCTGGACTTCCATCCTCGACAAAGGAAGTCTCTTCCCTGAACCAACTGTCTTGTTCTGGGCACAATTAAATCAGCAATCATCGGGACAGCTATTCACTTATACATCAAAATTGTTTCCGATAGGAATGTCCTTAAAAACACCTTGTTCAAGTGACTAACCATAGTGTGGAAGTTTAACCGAGGAGACTATAAGAGGCGGTAAACCTGGGAGACTATCATAGCTCTTGATATTTCAAAAGTGACAAATAATTTAACAACACCTGGAAATGATAGAGTGGGCAATACTTAGTACAGTGTGAATCCAGGTATGGAAACATCTGACATTGCCGGAATTCAAAACGGTCAGAGTCAAGAGAATTTGACTGTCCAGTCAAGCATGGACATCCCAAACTGCATTGTATCAAGGCATGGTAGGATAATAATAATATTTTCCAGCATCCATTGCATAAAAACGCGTACTCTTGACAATCGAGTAGTGTTGAGACGAGAGAAAGAGGAGACAGGGGATTGGGGGAGAATTAGGAGGAGACATAGGATCGGGAGCACAGGAAGGTGCACATATGCAGAGAGATGGACTTAGAGATCATAATTCAGAGCCCCGGAACAAACTCAAAGTAGTATTACAGTTATCCAAAAGTATATACAGAACACCACCCTCATATGTAGACATGGCGGCCTATATGCTAGGCGCCCATAGAGGAGGGATATGCATGGGACAAGAATGAGACACATGCACCCAGAATGGAGTATACAGGGCGGAAATAGGTCACAGGACCTATAGGAACAGGGAGGCATATCACTCACGGGATAGGAGATAAGAGAAAACATATTCAGGGTGCATATATGCAGGTGACACATACTTACTGGCTGTTATGGCCCATGCAGCCAAACAAACCCACATTAAACCCCACAACCACCCGCACCATTTCCGGGACCTTTCTGATCGACCAAAGCCCAAACAACCGATTTCTGGATGTCTGACATACCTTCTGAGGTTCTGCAATTCTGACCCTCCAAAGACTCCGAAAATCAAGGTTCTGTTACTTGATAACCAGCATGCAGGACTATCGCATACCTCACTCCCTTGTTTTCTCTTTATACTGACCCCTTGTACTCCCTTCCCCCTTGTTTTATGACCAGCAAAGAAAGTACAAGGATAGTCACATGTATATAGTCTTCCAGTCGACTAGACTGTTCGCTAGTACAAATATCGATTTAGTCTCCCACCAGTTTCCGATTCATTTCTGGTAAACTCCCGCCTCCTTTCTGAAATTAGGGACAGATGATTGAGGAGGGCGCAACACATAAGTTGAAGCCAAGTCCCTTCAACCTCAAACACCTCAGTGACTGGATTGAACCATTCCGCGACCTACCCTAAGTTCCTGGCGCCTCCATCCCCCGTCCGTAGTCCGTCCAACTCCCGTCCCGGTCCTCGGCCCTGTTACGGACCTTCGTACTATCCCAGATAACCCCTTCGGAAGTGCTAGCTAAGTGCCTGACATGTGGACTTAACACTGGCAGGAGAAAGATGTTCGACATGGAGGCTAGAGTCGAGGACACCGCAAGAGGCATTAGAAAGTATTTTCACATTCAGTAGAGCTATGTGGATAAAAGGACAGAAATAGATTGAGGAACATGGCAATCCACATCAGGTCAACCGCATATAGACACCGTCTCAGGGTAGTTACGGTGGACATTATTGTCAGGATTCGAAATCTCTATAAAGCATAGATAGATAGGAAATAATAAATTAGTTTCGCACTCAAAGAACATTGTTTATTGTCGTAATCGACGAAGTTTGGATCCCTCGTGTCATTATACTGGGCTATCAGCTTTATCGTTGTCACTCACGTCCCCGGACCCAATGGGAACATTACATTGAGTGTACTACAATTTAACTGCGATTTTACTTGCACTTTCTATAGAGACCATCATTACCAGGCAGTCACTTGGCTCCCTGCATATCCACAGATACAGTCACATGACCCCGAGCCATATCGGGCTAGATTCATCAGGGCAATATTACTGTTGTCCGGACACACTGGGAATAATTCCTGATACGTATCACATCACACTCACGCTGGTACTATACGTTAACAATACCAGAGTCATTCACAAACGACTGTCGCTCACTCCTGCACCCCCCGTAGCCACCTCCCTGGGTCGGCACTTAGCCAAACCTAAGACCTTTGTATCATGCGGAGGGCTGTCTATGGTAGAATATAATAGATTCCAAACACATCTATTAGATAGTTATTACAAACAATTATCTATCTAAATAACCCCATCCCCATAGTCACCCGGGACATATGCCTAGAAGTAGGTGATTCTTAGAGGAGGAATAAGAAATTTTGATCCACTGTGACAACAACAGCTGCTGGTTGGTATATACTCCATGCTTGGAACAGGGGGAAAACCTTAACAAAACAAAGATGATACAACAAACACGCAACAGCCTGTGAAACTGTGAAATGCAGGTTGGAGCAGATGGCTGCCCTTTGGGAATCACATAATGCCAAGAGACTCTCAGGATATAATACACAGCAGTTGTCTTCATGGGTAAATAATGTCATTCTAGTAATTACAGAGGATAAAAATCATCAAGTTGCAATTTTTTGAAGAAACATTGAGAAGTAACTTCACTATATAGGCAGACCTCCATAATAATAATGATATTATATTTCTATAAATGTTGAAATCTTTATTCTTTTTCCACTAAAATTACATTCTTCAGGTCTGTATCACAACAAAGGGTGGAGAAGATGTTGGAGATTAAACAAAGACCAAGTCCTCTTATATATATTGTGCTGTAAGAGAACTCTGAGATGGCCTAAGCTCATTGCAAAGAACTGAAGCGATAATACTGTCTAGGTCATCCTCATACATGTTGTGTAAAGTATGGCAATGTCCAAGAAAGGCAGGAGAGAAAAACTATCTACTACACGGTGGCGGTGTTACTGCTCTAGGTGAATCTGGCACTTCTTAATATGCTGGAGGGTCATAGTAATTTTTACTGCATGCAACAGCTAAGTGGCAATGATGTAGACCTTGGTACGGATTATTAAGAAAACTGTGCTCCACCATGATGGCGGATGGTTTCCAACAGGGTTTACAGTAAGGTTGTTGGGGGCAACACAAAATAAATAAGTTGGTTCAAACTAATATACAATCAATTGTTATATCATTCACTGCTTGCACCAGTGGAGGTGCACTCATACCGGTCTCCAAGTTGTCCCTTCACTTCTTCAACATTTATACAATCTCCTCGGAAATCAACGAGTGAATTTTGTTCTGTAACTTTTAATTTCACGAGAAGTCAGTGCCTCCAAAACCATTGAGAAAATGGGGGACACTGGATCAATAAGTTCAATTTCTGATTGTGTACAGCATAGGATGCCGACCAAATGGATCTGCTCCCATGACCAGTAGCAAGCATGTTAGAACCAGGCATTATTGAGTCATTTACATATATCTTCTACACCAAAACTCCAATATCTCCCCCAGCCATTCCCACATTAGGACAGAACTTCACAGTGAAGTTATATACATCATAAGGAACATACGATAATATTTTCGTGATTTTAGGAGCAGGTTTTACCCCACACTCTCTACCCGGCCCCATACCTACCCCAAGGGCCAGCTCACCTCATCTGGACACGTTGGGGAGGAGATACACTGGCATGTGCTATTTCATTCAGTTTATTTTCATTATATTCTATTTCCATATTCCCCCTGTGAAGTTTTCATCCTATATCATCCCCACCGCATATATGCAGGTGTATCAGGACCCCTGAAAGTGACGGTAAAGGCCTGATCTGAAATTTTGCATTTCCGCCCAGACTAAAATACCAGAGGATTATCATTTCTGTCTGGACTAAAATTCAGAGGAGACAGTCTGTCCGGACTGAGATCTACCCTTCTGACCGCTAGCAAGGTCTCCATCTGGATTAGGATCTGGCCATTATACCACACTAATTTAGCATAAACTGATTTTTTTGACATATGTTTGCACCTATCCAGGCCAAGGGATGAAAGGGAGTGTCGACAGTGAGGTCGATGGAGTCCATAGAGTGTGGGAAGGGAAATGGGATTGAAAGGCCAAAAAAAGTAGAATAAAAATAAAATAAAATGACATGACACCATATTTAAATGTTTAAACTGGCAACAAAATACTTAAGCTTTACATGTAAGCCACTAACTACCAGACTATTGGGCCATCTCTGAATTTTTCATACTGAGTAGACATACTTCTGTCCAGATCTGGGATCCGGCCACAAGCCTAAAAATGCCAGCTCATCCGGACCCATACTGTCAAGCCCCGGATACCAAGCTCTGGTTCACTCAGTAGTACCGACCGAACAACCCTTGCCTTTAGTCCTACACACCAGTGACAAGGCATCCCTCGCCAGTACATGGTCTCGGTCCAGCACATTCGGTTCATCATTTGGTTGACTTTCCTCATCCTATCCCCTCTATCCTTTGTCATTCTGTTATTCCCTGTCCCTCCCCTTGCCTGCTTACCCTCAGGGCATTCACTCTTTGTTGTCACTTGGCAGTGGCACTATTGTTTTATGTTCAGGCCACTCCCATTGTTCTATTCTCATTCACTCTTTTGTCCTCAGCCATACTTCATTGTTCTATTCTCATTCCCTCTTTTGTCCTCGGCCATACTTTATTGTTCTATTATCATCCACATTCCTTGTTCTATTCTTGATCATTGTGGACAATACCTCCACATGGTTCTTCATACCTTATTGTTCTCCATTCCTTGTGCCACTCTGTTCCACATCTCACTTATTAGCCTATATAAGTAGCCAATGTATGTAGATGGTTCTTCGTTCTGGAAATCAACTAGGTTTACGCCTTCTTGTCCTCCCTTCTTCTGTCCCAAGTCCTTTACCTGGGCCGACACTCTCGGCACTCTCCCAGGTATCCCTCTGTCCTAAATTGGTGGCACGCATGGGAAGTAGGGCGCAATGCACGAGCACATTGAAGCCATGCCACTATTTCCAGCCTGCAGGACTTGTCCTTTACCTGTCCGACCCCCTCGGCTTTCCCGAAGCCTGTCAGTATGTACGGTGCCTGACACATACCAGCCTTGAGGTCATTTTGGTCCTTCTGTCCAGACATGAAGGGCAAAAGTTTCTGACCTCAACACCAAAAATTGCTCAATCCATCCAGATTGAGGATCTGAGTGCTGGCTTGACTTTCAGGGGTCCTGGTGTATCACGCGCACGGCCACATTATGCCGGCTTCTAACTTCACTCTGTGAAGTTTTCACTTATAAATAGGTTTCCTATTTCATATCTAGTATGAGCTACTTGTAGTAGTATAAACAAGCGATTATATTTGTATCGTTGCCCCCCATCACACTAGCCTTTAGGCTATACCTAAATACCTATCACTCGCACTGACCGAAGGTTAAGCACCGAGTGCGTACTTCCCTATTCAGGACTAGAACACCAGTTACTCGTCGTACAGCAAGGCCGGGTCACAGTTGGGTTTCCAACACATATATTATTATACACAACTACATAGTATATCTAACTTGTGGGAGAGTCACAAACATATAAACCGACACTTTGGCGCCCAGGCCAGATTCCTGGTACGGCACCTAAGTGGAGAGTAAACCCGGGACTCAGCTCCCAGTAGAATTGCCATAGGGCAATATATTTCCTAGTGATAAATACATCTAAATTCACAGGAAATTCCATAGGATTATTATCCTATTTATCCCACCGACTATCCAATATTAAAGCGCGGGAAAACCCCAGGAAATCTTATCTGCCAGACCCATCTACAAAGCGAACAATATTCTTATGACCTGATGCCAATGCCGCCTGTAGTGCACTACCATAGTATCCTCCCTGGATGTTGACATCTGCTCCTAGATTCAAAAGGAACAGAACCATGTCCTCATCCCCTGTTGATCATGCCAAGTAAAGCGGAGAGCCAACCTGTGCTTGTTTCATGTTTATGTCGACTCCTTTCTCGACCAGGAAGTGAGCGATATCACTGTGACGCATCATTAAAGACATCTGCAATGCATTCTTGCATCTCCTTCCCTGCAAGTTCACCTGCGCTCCCCGTTCTACCAGCAAGGACAGGATAATTTGGGGATCCATGAATGACGCTTCTTGTAGTGCTTTTTTGCGCTACCGTAATATCCTAGCATATTGCCCTCCGCCTTCGTGTCTAGCAACAAGCGAACAATGTTCTCATGAGCTACTGTCTATGCCGCCTGAAGTGTGCTACCAAACAGTCCTCCTTGCTTGTTCACATCTGCTCCCAGATCGAGGAGTAGTCAAACCATAGCGTCGTCGCCTGTTGACGATGCCCAGTAGAGTGCAGAGCCATGCTGACCTCCCTGCATGTTTAGGTCGGCATCCTTCTCAACTAGCAAGCGAACAA
Organism: Gomphus sp. MG54; assembly: GCA_003314385.1. Taxonomy (NCBI): domain Eukaryota; kingdom Fungi; phylum Basidiomycota; class Agaricomycetes; order Gomphales; family Gomphaceae; genus Gomphus; species Gomphus sp. MG54. The sequence continues at coordinate 15,071 of QLPG01011630.1, read as the reverse complement.
TGTCTTCTTGACATTTTCTAGATGCCAGCTGCAACGCGCTGCCATAACACCCTCCGACGAGGTTCACCAGCGCTCCCATATCGAGGAAGAATCAAACCATATCCTTGTGCCCCATTAACACTGCCGTGTACAATGCAGGACCATTCTGTTCGTTTATGTATTGATATATAAGTGAATAGCCGGCTGGAGGATTAGTTATTTAATTGTGCCCAGAACAAGACAGTTTGGTTCATGAAAGAGACTTCCTTTGTCGAGGTTGGAATTCCACATTGTAGCTACCACCGCATAGAGCTTCTTCTACTGCGCTCTATCTTGCACCGTATATTGATTAGATCCTGGTGCATGGTTTAATGAGTATATATCTCTTTACCGCAAGTGATCTTGGGGATACCGGTCAATACAATAGAAAAATTCCAGTCCAACCCTGTTGTGACGAGGAGTGGAAGGAGCAACGGACTTACACAATGGAATATGACACACGATCGCACCGGGACGTATATACGTGGTATCTGAAGGGAGAGAATGACGAAATATGAAGGAATTCCAATCCAGGTAGGATCCAGGTATAGGCACTCACTGTCGAGGAGAAAGATTTTGGAGCATAGCACAATTCAATGGATCGCACGGCCGATGACGTGGAGGAATGATTAAGAAATAGGACGGCGACCCTGCATCCGGATCTATAACACCGGCGCCGCATTAGGAAAACTTTATTTTCCACACCATTTTCTGTTTAGATATAAAAACTAGATAGTTACTAGAATATACATAACTTTTCAGTCCCATCCATTCCTCTATCAACCGAGGCTGCAACCCAACTTATACTCAAACTAATAGATTAAGAGTCTCACCGGTCTCAAAGGGCTTTAGCCCAAGCTAGCGTTACAGATTATATCGCTTGGTTGCAGACCAAGGATATATCGTTACAGGGCTCCACAGATAACCAACTTCATATTCCCAATTCAACCTCACACCCCATAGGTCATTCACACAGTTCAAGAACATCCAAGGACTCATCTATTCCTACCGACCTCACACCATACAAGGCGAATACATCCTGCTATCTACCGATCCGAGTCCGACTACCAATGGAAAGCACTTACCATTACCCTGGAGTCGAGATGGAACTGCACACATGGCTGTTAGATTTATCAGCACCGAATCACACCTGCGGGAACTACAATTTGTTTACTGACCTGGACAACAATACTTATATCGGCACAGTCAGGGTTACTCTACTGTCAGATCAGCACAGCGGCATACCAGATGCGAATGTAACACTCACCAACGTCATCTACACTCCAGAGCGAGCTACAAACGTGTTATCAGTCGAACGGCTAACAGAAAGAAACGCGGAACTCACATTTGCACGAGACCATATTGCACTATCAAAGAACGGATCAATGATCGCATACAACTCAAAGCAAGGAACCACGTACTCGTTTACCGCAGTAGTCGCACCACCAAGAGAAGTATACCAATCGAATGCCGCCATCACACAGCCACAGACATGTTACGCAGCCGTATCCACGAGCCCAGCCGTACAGAAGCCAAGAGGCATACCCAAGCAGAAGAGAGTGGAGAAGAAAGCAGAGAGAACGAAGGAGGAATGGGAAGAGTATGAGTGGAAATGGTTGGAAGAGCATGGACAACAAGAGAGAAGCGCAGAGCAGCAGCCAGAGATCAGACAGAATACTAGTAGGAGAGAAGAAACAAATGCAACAATCAGCATACGATCGACACCGGTTAACAGAGGAGGGACTTACCACACAATTGGCGACGGCACCCTACCAGGGCCCGGATAAGAAGGGATACCACCATATTCAACGACAGACGGATTTGCAGTTTTGGAATTGACAATCAAGCCAGAGGGACATAGAGGATTAGGATGGGAAGGAACGAAAGAGGAAGAAGTCGAGGGATATTCATTGGAAGAAATGGAAAAAAGAGTCAGTAGCGAGTGGAACGAAGAAGAGCGGAAGACATACCGATCACTGATAGAACTCATGGACGAAAAGATTGAAGACGACTTCATGGAGGCAATGGAAAGGAACGTCAGTGAAGGAGCGGATGAAACAGAACAGAAGACTTACCTGTCAAAAGAACGGAACGAGATTGCAAAGACCCAGAGTCGGATCCCAAAGACCGGCCCAGCAGATACACAATCACCACCACCAGCAAAAACCGCAACATCGGTTACAGTTGCGGAGATGACACGAGCAGTTTCACCAAGGACAGATAGCATACAAACAGCCGGAGGAAAAATGCTAGACGGCGAGAGGATGAGGAAGAGGGCGATACAGAAGACACGAAGCAGTGTGGAGGTCAAATCGTTGAAAAGGCCACCACAGATGTACCGCGACAGGTCACGAGCGGCAGACGGCGATCCCATGAGGCAGTCGATCGAGGACACCACTGCAGGTATCGGAACGCTGACCGCAGCACCAACGCAGACAGTAGACGAGGTGATGCATATCGAGAACGAGAAACCGCAGATCGTCGCACAGACACGAATGAACAAGTTGGAACCGCGTACCGCAGTGAACAATCCGGACGTGAGCGCACACATTGACGCGGCGCATGACGAACACAAGGGAGCATCGATTGACGCATTAACGCGGGAGGTGCATGAACGGACATGGAGCGAAGGGTCACACACCGACGAAGAGTTGACAGAAGAAGGGATGAAGAACAAAGTCAGCGAAGGTTTAAGGGAGACAAGGGAAACCGCTTACCTGTTAACAATTGAACTGGCACAGACCACGGAACCTAGTGAAACGATGAGGCACACGAGCGCACAGACCAAATCGGCGCAAACGGGAGATGTCAAAGGATTCATAGAAGTGGAGGAAACGGGCAAGAAAATCAGCGAGGAATCGAAAGAGAGCAAAGAAACAGACGCTTACGAGACCACAGATGCATTCATACTTGCAAGGTCGACCACGACGCCACTTATAACGACCGTAACTGCGCCCACGAATCGAAACGTACCCATCAAAGCAATGCAGACGATGTTGGCCGCATACAAAGGATCTCCAATCAACATATTGACACGACTGGAGTACAAAATGTCACGTACTGCAGAACCTATCGCGACGTCAAGGGAGCCGCATGTAGATCCGGCAGAATACACAAACCCTATCACGATGTTGAGGGAACAAAACACGAAGTCAGCGGATACCCAACTACAGAACAAGTCGGTCGACTTACCAGCTGAACCACCGCACATCCGCGAGATAATGGGCGTCGTTGAGACAAAACCGTCGAGGCGGACAAGCACAGAAGAGACGCGGACGGATCGAGACATGTCGCGCACTACACAGAACGACCGAGCAAGCGAGTCAATGAGAACCCCAGGCCCCAAACAAACCGCAGCACTTACCGCTATCGAGTTGAACGCCGCCGTACCGCCGCCAACAAGCCGTGATGAAAACAGGCCGCTGACCGCCACGCGGACAGTAACGAGGGAAGAGAAACCGGCGCACATAACCGACATCGTCGAGGCGGAACCATCGAGACAGGCCGCCGTATTATCCACAGAGTCCGCGAGTACCATCATGACGTCGAGAGGGCCGGACGCGGCGCATATCCGCACAGAGACCAGAAGAGTCGACATCTTGAATCCACCGCGCGATCAGCCTAGCTCTAGCTATAGCAGAGAAGCGTCACCGCCATCGAACGAGACGATGACGGATGACGTGGAACATGGAACAGTACATCACGTGACGCATCATGTGATACAGTCGCGCGCATATGGGGACACGACGCCGACATTATTTTACAGGATATTTTCCCTATCAAGCTACCTGAAAATACGTGAAAACAGCAGGAATAATATACATTTACATGGGGAACCAGGTCCGCACGCGAACGCGCAAGGCGAACGACCAATGCGACCGCATACAACTGCCGAAAAATCATTTACAGTACATTCCCACCCAACTCACGCATCACGAGCAGCACTATCACTTCCCTATCATATCCAACATTCTATTTCAACCCTCAGACACGGAACGCAACGGCTCCGAGAGGTTTTCAAGCCGCCGGACCCAGATGGAAGCAAAGTCTTGATTTTTGCAGACAGGCGCAGTGCACAGCAGCAGATACTGGAAAGAACATGTCAAGGAGGTCTTCAGAGAAGGAGAAATGTCATTCCCAGACCCAACAAGCCCTACACACCTTCAAGGGGTGCATATATGCACCACTACCACACATCCCCCATATCAGCTTCTATTCATACAGAAAATTGCCACATTGTTTCATTTATCGGCAAACACACTTGCCAATACACTCGTGTATTGGACGAATGTGTTTGAAGGGGTGTGTTGTGACGAGGGGTGGAAGGAGCAAGGAGAGAAGAACGGACTTACACGATGGAATATGACACACGATCGCACCGGGACATATATACGCGGTATCTGAAGGGAGAGAATGACGAAATATGAAGGAATTCTGATCAGGGTAGGATCTAGGTGTAGGCACTCACCGTCGAGGATGAAGATTTTGGATCGAGCGGCCGATGATGTGGAAGAATGATCAAAAGATAGGGCGTCGACCCTGTATCCAGATCTATAATGCTGGCGCCGCATTAGGAAAACTTCATTTTTCATGCCATATTTCACTTAGATATAAAAACTAGATAGTTACTAGAATATGAACAACACTTCTAGTCCCATCCTTTCCTCTATCAACCGAGGCTTCAACCCAACATATACTCAAACTAATACACATTACCTTGAACTTTGATATATAGTGAGTGTCATAGTATTACATAGTTCTTGGGTTATTTGTACCCAAGCACACCCAATTTCCGCGTCCTCTATTTTTCCAAAAATTTGAGTTTCGCATCATGCTCTCCGTGCTGTTCTCATGAATGCTAGTCAGCACATGTCAGGAGTAAAATCGAACCTATATATATAGCTACATGTGTGGACCCAAAAATTGTCCACATCACTTCTTTTGATCTCAGCTTCTTGTCAAGAAATGCATGTAATATAAATTTCAAACAAATGTATGATTACAACAGAGTAGTATGGATATCTCAAAGTTTTATCTTAAAAAATAGCCTACAGACCAAAAACATCACATTTCATTCACTCAGTAGTTACAGATGGGCCTCAAATTCATATCATAAGTGCTCATCTCCATAGTCTGCAGCAGTTTGCTATGGAATTATGAGGTGCATTGACTTCCCTGAATGTGTATATACTGACTCTCAGTGTTGGAACCAGCCGCTGCATCATTTTCATACATGTGTGATGTGCGCATCGTCTACGCTTACTCAATCGTAGCGGATGGGTAGACAATGCTATTGTGATGCCGGCGCTCTTTTGCGCAACCCAAAAGTGGGCCGGGCTCAAGCCAACTGAGGAGCGAGGTGGAGAGACAGAGGCTCGGAAGGCTGAGCGTTGGGAACGGCCCAATGCAGGCGTGCAGAAAGGGAGAGTAGGCGGTCTTTGTTAGGGTCAATGTAGAGCTTGTAAGCATCGCTGCGCCAGCGCCCTAATTGTTGTAGCTCAAACTCGTTCAAACCCACTGCGGCCGCTGAGGAGGCACCACCCCTTCTAAAACTGTGACCAGCAAATGAGCTTGGGTTGAGTCCAATCCGAGTGAGATCGTCGCGAAGTCGCCTGAGAAGGTCTGCATGGAGGAGCGGTGCACCATCCTGCCCCACGAACAGGGGCGATTCAGGTGGACGTGGGTCGCGGATGTAGAGGTTTTTAAGGCTAGTGACAGGGCATGTGGAGGCACCGGGAGCGGCTGAAATATAGAGTGAAACCCCTTTCCGGAAGGGGTCAGATTTGGAGGAGGGGATGGACAGGATCATGTAATTGGGGGCTTCGAATGAAGGCTCGAAGCGCAGGCAACTCCGGGTGAGATGTGCGGATGGGTCGAACAACTTCATACTACGCACTGTGAATTTGCCACAACGCAAGAATGTGGGCACTGCAAGGCGGATGGTGGAGGTGTAGTTAAGGTCGCCAATGCTCGATGGAGATGGATGGAGGGAGATGATCCGGCAAAGGATGTCGAAGGTAATTGGCATTTTTGGCCTCCTGTCTTTTTCACCCATGTACCTTTTAATGCCACGTACCATTCACTGGAGAAATGGGGACTTGCATGCCTCAAAGGGCAAGTCGTTGTCGATGTGCGTGGAGCGGACGTATGTGATATACGCTTTGATTGTTTTGGGTTGGAGGGAGCGAGACCCAAGGAAGGCAACCCATTCAAGGAGGGCGATTTTGGTCGCGGGAAGGAAGAATCTGGAGGGGTGACACAGGTCTGGATGGCTGATAATGAACTCGAAAAAGGACCGCTGACCGGTGCTGTAGGAAGACCGGGTGCTGGAAGTGAGGCCATGCCACAGCCAAAATGCGGCGAGTCGTGAGATATGAGAGTGCTTTTGATACCAATGGTCGGGGGGTGGGGCGAGGTAGGCTGGAGGTTCAAGTGGGGGGCATGGACAAATAGTTGCGTATACATAAAGCGAGAAGCAAAGTCAGCAAGAGAATTGTCAGATGAAGAAAGCCAAGAAGAGGCATAAGAAAACTCGAGCTGCGCTGCTAGCATGACAATCATCCGCAAGTTCGTCATCACGTGCAAGGATTGGTTTGTGTCATTCTTGATTGCCCAGACATCAACCTGGTTGTCAACATGAAAAATAACATGTTTGTGCTTCCAATGGTGGCCCCAGCGAAGGATTGCTTGAAGAACAGCATAGATTTCTTTAAATTGTATGTCTCGTTTGTGAAAGCGCCTTGGTATCCGGGCAGCGAACCATTCATTCTCAAATATCCCACCGATTCCTTTCTTTCCACTGGCATCAGTATAGACATGGACTGTCTCACAGGATGGGGAAATAAGGTGTATACCATTCCATTTCAGGGCATATGTATGCCACCAGCGAATTTCGGCACACGCGTAAGCTGGCAGGTAGCGAACAGAATGCTGGGATGCGAATTCCATTGAGAAGTTGGTGAGATGGCGGAGGAATGCCTGAGAATGAGGAACTATTTGAGAACAGAACTGTAGGAAGCCTATCAGCTGTTGCAATTCATGTAGGGAACAGTAGCGGCGGGGCAACCACTCGAGGAGAAGGTCACGGAGGTAGTAAAGTTTGTCATCAGGGAGCCGAGCCTCCATAGCCATGGTATCCAACTCAAGCCCGAGGAACTCTACCTGAGTTGAGGGGCAGATGGTTTTCTCATCTTGGAAGCATAGGCCTAGCTGGCTACCTAGCACCTGAATCCAATCAATAGTGCTATTTGCTAGTGTGTGTGGGGTAGAGGGTGTGAATATTGGCAGAAAGTCGTCCAGGTAGTGTTTAATATGGCCAGGAATATGGCACTGGATGATCCAGTGAAGTGCTTCTGCAAAGAGGTTAAAAATATATGGCGCAGATTTGAGCCCGAATGATAGCACAATGCTATAGTAGAAGGACTCTCGCCAATGAAAGCCCAAAAGCTGCCAGTCAGCTGGGCAAACAGGGATATGGTGGAAGGCCTCCTTAAGGTCGAGCTTTGCCAACAGTGTGCCTCTCCCCAAGGCAGCGATAGTTGACACAGCCTGACTAAAGGCTTTGTAGTGGATGTGACCTTCGGCATCAGGGATGCCATCATTCACTGAAGAGCCATGTGGCCAAGAGAGATGGTGGATAAGCCGATGCTTCTACGGTTTTCTGGGACGTGATATAGAGCCAAGGGGGGAACATCGAAAATTCAAAAGGGGTGGGGCTGGAAAGGGCCCGGCAGCATGGTTGCTAGTAGTACGTGTGTTTATTGCATTTGATACCGAATCGGGAAATGCAATGGCACTTTTAAGGTTGCGACAGTTTTGCTCACAATGTGTGCCAGAAAAACCGATATTTGCACCATACTCCATTATGTGCAGTAAGGAATTGACAAAGCGACGATCGGGGTACTCAGCAAGATAGAATTGCCATGCATCTTTAACTAAGGTACATGTTATGCGAGGGAGGTCCACTGTTGAAGCAGTGATAGCATTACAGCGAGGGTCACTATTAGGACGAGGAGGAGGAGGAGGACCAGGAGGGAATAACTCAGAATAAGGCAATATATTGGGGGCAGGAATTAGAGAGCTAGGACAGGGATGGGACCGGGTATGGGTGTCTTGTAGGCAAGGATGAGTGGTAGACACGATTAAAGGTAGTTTTCTTGTCCTTCCAGTGCCCTAAGATGGCGCTTTTGCCTTCTCGGTACAGGATGATCGTCCATGTTCAGTGTTCCCGCAATTCTTGCATTTGTGGATGCGACCATGGCTGCAGGGGGAATTACATTTGCCCGATTGAAATGCGAAGCATATTTGCTTCACATTTGAAGACGAAGGACCTGAGTTTGTAATGCCTTTACCTGGTGAGTTCTTTGGGTTCCCATAGAGGTAGAGGGATGCCAGTTCAGGATCCATTGTATGCCATCCAGAGTAGTCCCCTTCTCGCATCTCCGCAAGACGACGATTGTGAAACATGAAGTGATATTGCAAGACCGCAGACCACTCGTAGCGTGAATAGATTTGATACAGGATACACAGGTGTTCCGAGCAGCCGAGTACAACCTGGTGAATGGCAGGAAGATTTCCAGATGAAATTATGAAATACTGAAGAATTTCAAAGTAGAAGATGAGTGGCTCATAAAGAGCACGGAAGGAGGGATAATCCTTTGGGGAGGCCTCGCGCTCATGTTGGGTGAATTGACCGTCATCAGAAATCTCGAAAATCTTAGGTTTTGGTCGTTCCTTTACTGTGGCGTCCAATTTATATAGGTGGCTGGGGCAGAACTCATGCTTTGCGATTGCCAGCTGCAGCGCAGGCTCAATGTGGGGAAAAGAGCGATCCAAGGACATACCTGAGGCAGGGTTTAAGGAAATTGGGGGCACAAAGGGGAGCCCTGGGATTGGATTGGGTGGAGGTTGAGCGATTATACTGGTTGACGGCAGGGGAAGCTGCTGGGGGGGTGGCGTAGGTGGTTGTGCCAATGCTTGTCCCTGGTGGGGTGGAGATGGGGGTTGCGACGACTGCTGGGCCTGCTGTACTTGCTGCATGATGGAGAGCAGCTGTGCGAGGGAATTCTCCAGTGAGTTGATATGCTAGTCATTGGTTGGGGTTGGCGCGAATGGTGGGAAAGGCCCAGATCCCTGTTCCTGAGGCAACTGAGACACCGCGGTATCAGCAGGAGGCTGGCTAGGTTGCTTCTCTCTCGAGCGAGAGGTTGGCCCATCGGGGCCAGCAGGTGCCATCATTGATGAGTTGTCGATTTCAAATGATGGAACAGCGTGGCGAAAGGTGTTGCCACTTCGGAGTGCCACCTTGGCACTTGCAAAGGCCTGTGACAAAAAAGTGGAGGCTCGAAGCCTTTATGGCTATCGAGCGTGAGTTAGGTGAGAAGGACGCGTACTATAACAATGGGAATCAAGTACCTATCGAGCGTGAGTTAGGCGAGAAGGATGCAAGGGGAAATTTGGAGGTATGGAGACTATATATACTCTAGGGATGCACGTGACTCGTTTCGTAGACCTTGGACATTGCTGGCATTGTCCAGTCCATAGCTGCGTCACACGGATGGTCACATGCGCGTCGCTATTGACGTGTCATTACCAACGCGTCTCCAGGAAGGGATGTGCACAGTTGAATTTACTATATAATAAAGCATGTATTAGAATAATAAAATAACAAATTAATTTTCCCCCAAACACTTTCCTCCATGTCCTTTGTCCTGCCCTAAAGCCAAATAACCAAGTAATCTAATAAATTCACCAAGACTCAGGCCATACTCAAGAATTCCAGACCCTCAGGCCCATAAGGCAACTAAGGATGGTATTCAGATCCATTCTGCTGTTATCCTCAACTATTCAGTCCAGCCTGATTTAGCCTCACTCAGCCTAATTGCCATTCAAGCCATATGCTCCAAAAGACATTTCAATTCAGCACACCTCATGTATTCAGCCTATTCCATCTGGGTATTTCATACAACATTCTAGTTGCTCCACTTATTATGTTCGTCCTCCACATGCTTACACATCTATTTTCAGTATTTGTATTGTTCACTTGACAATTATTTCTCCTTTATATTTGCTTTTTTATTCAGCTCCACTTTTCTTATTCACAATTCCATTCCATTGTTACTATTTCTGTCATATGCTCTGTTGCAACATTCATTGTAGGCTGCTCTACTAGGCCACAGAATGATGTGTGATTCCCCCCTGTCTCAGAAACATCAAGATTGGGACATTAGCATTCTGTCTTGCACATTCAATATTTACCTTTTTTATCTAATATAGGAATCCAGTTGACTCTTGATAGATAAGAAAGTAGTACAATGATCTTGTACTTTCTATAGTCTGTTCTTCAGTCAGAAACCAACTAAGATTCCCCCATTCACTTCTGTCTCACCTTTATATCCTCCATCTATATGAAATTAGGTTTTGTAACCAATCAATGCTAGGTTTTTTCTTCCAGAATGCCTTGTAGGGAGATATGCCAAGAAGATGGTGTAGAACATGATTCTTGATGAATTAATGGTGTGTATCGCAGAAACCCAGAATTCGGCAGGCAGGTCAGCATCATTTCCTAGGGTTAGCACCCCTTCTTGTATGCTGTATGGGGTGAGGTTGTCTCATGAATAATCCCAAGCTTACTGCAGATATATTCAAATCCCTTTCCCATATACTCCCTGAAATTGTCTGTCCTGACCCTCTTTACATCTGCTTTCTTCTGACATAAGAACCATTCCGTGTATTTCTTGAATGATTTGGTGACTGTTTTGCATTCCTTATTATTGAGAAACTCAATACTGTCTATACATGTTGAAAGATTGATCCAGGTTATGAAATGTTTGTATCCTCCAACTGATAGCTCAAATGGTCTGCATAGGCCAGATACTATGATGTCTCTGATATTTGCTGGTAGGGACTTGGATTTCTAGAATGGAGCACAGGTCTGCTTCCTGTACAGACAGTTGCTTCACTGAGTGATAGGCTTATGGTGGTTTCTTGGGATGAAATCATCTGCTGTGTAAACCCTCTTCATCACTTCAAGGGTTAAGTATCCAGTGAGAGCAAGTCAGTGATTCCAGAGAACTATGTTTGCTGGCTCTGAAACTTTGCAAGCTCTCATGCATCCTTGGAATAGGTGTTGCTGTATATGTAAATAAATCATTGATCTTTGGCCCTTGTGCCAGGGTTTTCCCGTTAAGTGATAGCATGGATTGGTATTTGCTAAATGACACTTAGACATGCATTCGTCATCCATCTAACTGATAGCAAGTTGGTGCATAATTTGGGGGCATAGGTGACATCAGTGAATGTGATGGTAATGTCAGAGAGGTTACATGGAGGATCAGACATGATGTTGGTATGTATTGTCCCACTCTGGTCAGCAGTGAATGAATTGCCACTGGCTGTTTGTATCATGACAGGGGAAATCTTCATCTTGGGAGAGAACAGTGACACAGTGCCAGATAAATAGTTGGAGGCCACTGAGTCAATGAGTCATGTGTGTGCATTGCTGTAGAGTGTTGAGGTCATAGATATGAGGGACAGGATCAGGGCAGTAGGGGGTTCAGTAGGAGCAACCATGATGATATTCTTCATTTCTCCTGCAAGATGAGCTGGCATGTCATGATAGGTCTCTCTATCTGGTCATTATGTTACTGTGGGTTCATTATGTATGCTGGTCCATCAATAGGAAAGTGGGGGGTCTGATGGAATAGTAGCCTGTTAGGGAGCTGAGGAGTGTGGTGAGGCTGATGAATGTAAAGGGAAGGTATGTGGTTCTGTCTCCATAGGGCTTGTCCTGCAAATGCACCACCATGTGCATAACATCAAGATACAGGATGGCTATATTTCCTACAATTGTTGCACTGGATTGGGTGACTTTGGCTTGGCCTAGGTATGGTACCTCGATAGCTTGGGGTGAATCTTGGGTTGTGTGGGTTTCACAATGGGGCTCTGGGCTGTATGGGTTGCATCAGTCTAAATTGAGCGGTGAAGGCAGTGCCACCTTGGGTGGAGACTTCTAAGGCATTAAGGTCAACTTCATATGCCTCAAGACATTTTTCTATCTCATCTGGTTTTCATGTGATCATCCTGATCATCTATGCCATGGTTTTCCATGATTCTCGCACATTTCTGAGTAGAGTTGCCACATGAGTAGAGTCTGGTATTATTTCTCCCATCCTCTTCAACTGATTCCTAAACTCTTTCATGGTAGTAATGTAAGTTATAATGGGCTGCCCTTCAACCATATGGTAATTCTTATATCTTATCCTTATGATGCTGATCTTGCTTGGATCCTTAGATTCAACTTCACTAGGAGTATCTTCCGTGAAATGCTTGTGATGTCCATGTAATCAATAGCAGTCTGGAGCTTGGGGGAGATGCATAGAAGGATCTGGTTATAGGTGACATTGTTACGGTCGTTCCATTTTTCAATCAGTTGAGAGAGTGGTGTAGTGACAACATAGGGTATGTTATTTATTATGGTGATGATGTGTGGTTGCATTGACACAACACTGCTTGCACAATTAGTAAATATTGCTCGGACTTTCTACTTCATGATGTCGTAAAATGGCCTGAGTTCACCAACTCCTACAAGACCCATTCCAAATCCATTGCTCTATAAAGACAAAGCTCCTATCTCATCCTCCACCAAACCATTGTGATCCACTCATATTAAACACTGCTTGCAGGGATGCCTCGAACTAGAATCACCATATGTACAATGGGAGAGGCTGTCAGTATGCCAAACTTTTTTCTTTTTGCAACTAACAAATGATATTTCATTCTCCTAACATACTTGTATATAACCCATCCATCAGACCCATATCATGTTCTCTTTTCATTAGCATATGACCCTTTTTCTCATTAATTCTACTCACAGGCTACCAAACCCCTTTGTATGTTCCTGTTAGGTATTGGTGAAGCCAATAGTGTGGATGGGAGTCAGCCAAGTCCTGCAGACTGATCAAGGTAGCTAGGCTTTAACATACTTGTGCATTGTGCCCTGCTGTTCCATGCATGCCACTAATTTGGACAGAAGAAAGACCCAGGAGGGTGCTGAGTGTCAGTCCATGTAAGGGACTTCAGACAGGAGGAGGGAAGACTAGAGAACATAAACCAAGTCGATATTCAGAGTGAAGAATATCTACATACATTTGCTACTTATATAGGTTAAGAAGCAAGATGTGGAACAGGGTGACATAAGGAATGGAGAATAATAAGGTATGAAGAATCATGTGGAGGTATTGTCCACAATGATCAAGAATAGAATAAGGAATGTAGACAAGGATAGAACAATGAGATATGACCAAAAATAGAATAATGGGAGGTTGGGTGGGAAATAGAACAATGAAAAATTGGCCAAACATAATACAACAGGGCTGTGGCCGAATAATAAGTAAAATAGCAATTGTCCTGAAGGAAACAGGTAAGGAAAAGGATGAGGGATGAAGGAATCCTAAAGAATAGAGTGTGAACCAAATGATATGCCAAATGTACCAAGCCAAGACCACATACTGGTGAGGAATGGCTGGTCACGGGTGTATGGGATTTAAACGGTAAGGGTCATTTGGTTGGTACTGCCAAGTGAACTGGAGCTTGGTATCATGGACTTGACAGTTCCAGCCAATTCAGATATTTCAAAAATGTATAAATATGCTATGTAATATTCTGTTCTAGTCAGTCAATTTGACTCTTGGTATATTTCAAACACTGTCTCACTCAAACTGAAACTACTATCACGTTGATCACTAACTTTACCAATAAAATATGAGAGATTTGATATGCAATGGATAGGCTATCTTCCTGGACCATCTATACAGAGGAAGCCCACACTCAGAATATAAATGAGCAACCAAAACCAAAAATAAAAATGATGTTTGTTCAGACAAACAAAAGCTAGGAGATGAAAGTAACCACAAAATACACAAGTTGCAATAGCACAGGCAAGATATGACAAGAGGCCAAATCTATTATTGAGAAATGGATATCTGTATAATAAATGTATTGCTATTGTAACATGTTGTATGAATTCTTTGTAGTTCTCATTTCTCATTTCTTTTTATCATTCTAAAGTTACCACCTTGTAGTAATTTCTTTATCTCCATATTTCTCAGAGATGGACTAGGGAGAGGGAGATACAAAGTACCGCCATAGGGGGAGATTGATTATAGGGGAGACACATATGTGTACCTAACAAGTTGGTACAGGCCCACAGATAATTTCCGACATCTCCATACAACAACACCTATTCAATCCGGATCCAACTCACAACCTGTGACCAGTTGATATCAAATGGAGGTATATCTTATCATTACCAATCAAGGGCCAGACATATGGGATTCAGGGATACATACAATGGCGGGCATAACAGAGAGTCCGGATCCCATGACAGGATGGAATCTTATTCAAAAATCAAATAAAAATGGTCACCAGTCCTTATTACCAATATGCATCCCTCATAGTTAGGGGGATTCTCTACATAGGAGTTACTGACCGAGTTCACTGGGAAAGTTGTATATAAATACCAGTACATTGTGTAACAAGAAGAGTAGTAACAACAAAATATTCCCTACATACTTGTTAGCCAATCTTGTGACCTCTTCTTCTTTAACTCGAGTCACAGCCACCAGCTGAGATAATACATCTCAAGCTGGGTCGTTGTCTGACTTAGACACGGATGAAATAAACAATCCATCCATTGTTTTCTCACGAGGTCCTATAGGATTTACCCACAAGCTTTCAAGATTCTTGTTATTCACAAAGAAAATACTTAAAAACTTATGAAATATTTTCTCCATATCTATGACCACAAAACAATTGACAAAAAAAGAGACGAGACAAGAAAAAAATAGCCAAACAGAAATACCAACGAGTAGATAACAATGGTAAGGAGATGAAACAATACCGGAAGACAGAAGGTCCAGCCACACAACGTCAGACGTTGGCAGAGAAATTCAGTTTCGAATTCAGCTAATTTCTTTTGTGAAGGGACTGTGAGATGTGTTGAGGTGAAAAGAACGACCAGACTGGGAATTGAACCCAGGGCTATAGCAAATATA